>JAIPRL010001469.1:17927-37938 GCA_025469235.1 Pemphigus obesinymphae | reverse complement strand
GAAAGGAAAGTGTTACGAACCATATATGGACCAATCTTTAATCCAGAAACACAGACATACGAAAGAAGAAGTAACGAAAATGTAAAGATTCTTTATAATAAGCCAAACATACTCTCTTTTATTAGGATAAAACGATTAGAATGGTTCGGGCATGCATGGAGAGCAGATGAGCAGTTAATTAAAAATGTGCTAATCAATAAAATAAATAAAACGAGACCCCTAGGACGACCCAAAACCCGATGGATTGACGTAGTTGCCAAAGATATAGTAATGATAGACCAGAACGCAACCTTAGAAACAGCGTATCAGAGAGAAAGATGAAGAGAGATTTTGATGGCAGCGCTGGTCCTGAATGGACCGTTAAGCTGATAAAGAAGAAGAAGAAGAATATTTCACATATTTATAAAGATATAGAGACTAAAAGTGACTAATAATAATCGAAAATTTAATCCTTGATTCAAAAAATAAATGAATCTACTAGCACATTTTCCAGTAAAACAATGCTAACTATTAGGTTAAAATAACAATATATAGATAAAAACGATTCTCGATATTCAAACATATAATGATAAAATATTTCCCATGGCCCATGACATAATTATTTTGTAATTATGTTTAAATTATTTTGTAATAATCCTTTCACTTATTATTAATATTGTCATGAGATCTCAAAATAAAAATTTACTTTTTAATAACTAACAATTTATACTACTATTTTTAATTCGAATAATTTAGATAGATATATTTCTCTTTAAATTTGGAATTTAAGAAAAAACCTATGCGAGTAGATAATATGATAAAATGATCTCGTCTATAAAAATGGTAACAGGTAAATTTACCCTAATATTAGAAATTACGAAGTAGTTGTTTAACACTGAAGATGAGAACATTGTTTTCGAAATACGTATTTGTTAAATAAAAACAAATTATTTTGTAGAAACTGGGTATTTATTTATATATGTAATTACGAAGTTGTTATAAAGATGCTGGACGTAAATTTCGTATATTATCAGTTAGTTAAACGGAGAAACCAAATTTATTGAAAATTTTTTCCAAAATATATACATATACCTATCAGTGTTCTGGAAATCTCCCCTCCCCCCCCCCAAATAAAAATTTCATTTTAATCCAATCACTCATCCAATGTCAAAAACATTCTGAGTTCCCTAATTTCTAAAACGCATGGTATAACACGCTCTTTTTGTAAAAACAAATTTATTTAAACGATTTTATCCCAAACTATTATTATCAGAAATTATACATATTATCATTTTTTCATATAAGATATATATGTACACTTATTTATTATACCCATTAATTGACCGAGATAGCTCAGCCAGCCGACATTAATAATGTTGACTGAATAAAACTAAATTGCAATTTATGATTTCCTTGGTTTTAACCTAATTTTGCTGGACGTCCTCCGACAATTCGATCATAGTTATTATCAATCATAATTTTTCCGCATGTTCTATTTGATGGTAATATAGATAGCAATAATGGGTTCGATGGATCTATAATTTCTGTCGGTTCCACTCCAGGTTGACCGATTTCTTCCTCCAGAGAGCAGCAAACTTTTGGGTTTTTACCTTCGTATCCACAAAAGGATTTTCGAAGAAGGATCTTTACAGATTCTACGTGCGTTTGGGTTCCCAGTAGAGTGTTTAATTTTTCACAATGTTTAATGACAATGCAAACGCCGTTTTGATTATTTGGCGTTTTACACTCTGTGAAGAACAATAAAAACAATATTTATATCAGTTAAAATAACATAATTAAAATATCTACCAGTATTCAAATAATATTTATACATTTTATGAGATAAATTTATTGATATAAATGTAATTTTTTATGTACCTACGTACTTGTTGAAATTATAATTGTTATGTTAAAACTATTATAGGATAATATTAATAGTAATAATGTAAAACTATTGTAGATGGGAATATGAATCAACTATTTTTTAATTTTAAGTAATGTAAATTACCGGAAAAACAAACTTTCGTTTCACTAGGTATCTACCTCCCAATATGCACAATTTGGTATATTTTTTTCTTTCAATCACTATTATCGTGGAATTTAAATGGATTTACACGATACACATATTTTAACCTCCTTCTTGCCTAACTCTTCATAAGAATATTATGTGATGCAACTAATATCATATTTATATCAGCCCCTAAAATTGTGCGTAGTTCGACACACTCTGTGTATTACGAACAATTTAATGTGTACTACGAAAAAGATTCTACGTAAATTTTTTTTATTTTGACTTTTTATATATTCATATTACTAAGCTTTAAATGATGCATGTTTTACAAAAACAAAAATCAAAAAGGTTATATGTCATTGAAATTTAAAAATTTATTAATTTTACTTTTATTAGATAGAACGTTTTTAGTCGTAATTTTTGTTTGAGAGTAAAACGGTTCTATAAGGAATAACGAATAAAGTAAAAAATAAAGTATATAAGATATATTTTAAATCTCGATACCCATGTCGTAGTACCTATCTTTTGACTTCACGAAATAAAGCAATTTAATAAATTGTACATATATTATATATTTTATTTTAAGATGTTTATCTCACTGATTGAAATTATAAAATTTATTATAGAGTAAAAGGTCCTATCTAATAAATTTTAAGTACAGTGAAAGTAAAGCGGTCTTTATATAGAACCTTTTTACTCTAAACAGTTTGTTTTTATTTCATTTTTTTATGCACATAGGTAAAATATTTACATGTTATATTGTTTAAGAAAACTTGCTTGATTTTTTTATATAATTTATGGACGATTTGTTCTACGTGATGAACAAATGATCGCAATCAAATCTTAAAAAGAATCTCCTGAACAATTGCATATTTTGTCATAAAATCTTTTTACTCTAAGATCGCGATTTGACAAAATTCTATGTTTTATTAGGTATAAAAATGAAAAAAATATATTATGACTGTCAGTACAAAAATACTGATATCAAATAAACAGTTAACATGTTATCCATTTAATTCGATCCATATTCACTTATGGAATTTAACTAAACTGTAGATATTTAATTAATTACAGGTATAACATACCATTATTCCATTCAGTGAATTCAATATTAATCATGTAAATCGAAAGCGATTAATTGTGTGATGCTAGGGGGAAATATTCTTATAATCTATTCGATTTATTTTTATTTTAGGCAAAATCCGGTATCTTATGTAAATTAGGTATGAAAGTAGTCGTGCAAAAACATGCTGAATATTTTTTTAAAAAATATAAAATTTTGTACATTAGAGGCTAGTGAATATTTAAAAAAAACTAGTTAAATTTAATGGGAAAAATGAAAATAGGTCAAATTTTATTTTATACACTAGAAAAGTTAATAACTGAATAAAAACTAATTTGCTTTGAAATATAAAATAATAATATAAAACCGTTTCATTTGCAGGATGAAGTAAAAGATAATTACAAGAATTACTTCTTTGTAAGTTTATAAAAAAAATTTTGTTTACTTCATTTTAAATAATTACTATAATTCTATATTCTCTATTTGTTTTTGAATTTTAATCGATATTATTCAGTATATTACTCACCATTAATGGACTGTGTAGTTATTTTGTCTGCAAGTAGGAATATCATGAAAACAATACATATTTCTTTTTTCATGTCGAAACTGGAAAACTACAACAGTTTAATTGTTAAATAAAATCCATAGATAAAATGCTATATTATAGTTCAATTCATATATTTTTGTATTTTGTATTATAAAGTCTATGTTTTAAATGCCAGCATATCCTGAGTAGTAGTAAATAATATTAGGAGGGAAAGTGAAGTGATGACATATTTATTGTATTAAATGTTTTTTGCATTTAAAACTAGCCTGATAGTACCACAGGAGACAAAATATATAATAATTTCAATGTTTAGTCGTAATCATCACTAACTATCATACACTTAATGAAATTTTGTTAGAAAAAACTATCCAATCTATCTAATTAATTAATCTAACTATTTGTTTGATCATACTTAAGACGTTGCTTTTTTTTTTTTGTACATATGATAAATGTAACAAGTTAAAAAAACTCATTCTGCTAACATGCTAAATTCTCGGTTTCTAAACGTATTTTAAACCATAATCTAAAAAATATTGAAAAACAAAACGGATAATATCTGTAACGAAATCAACAATGTTACTTGTAACCATATAATAAAAATATAAAACAAATATACTATGGACAGACGGACGGACACAACGGGGATAAGAGGCGTCTAAACTTGAATTTCAAATTTTTGATGAAAAATGGTTAAATATTGATATTTTTAATAATTATATTGTTAGATTTAATAACATACGCTTGTGAAACTTGATCATTGGCCACGGGCGATAGAAGAGATGACTAATCACGTTGGAAAGAAAAGTTTTACGGACCATAAACGGAATAAATTTTAACCAGGAAGCACAGACACATGAAAGAAGAAGCAATGAGAATATAAAAATACTATATAATGTGGATGATCAGTTAATTAAAAATTTACCAGTCAACAGAATAAATAAAACAAAACCCTTGGGACGACCCAAAATTCGATGGCTTAGTTGCTAAAGATTTAGAAATTATAGACAAGAGCGCGTCCTTAGTCCTTACAGACAGCGTAACAAAGAGATAGACGGAGAGAGCTTGGGATATGGCAGCGTTTGTCCTGAACGGACCGTTAAGGTGGAGAAGAAAATTTTTAGATCTGAGTGTCAGTAAACGTCGAAAATTCGGTCAATATATCAAGGAATTCACGGCCAAACAGGTATATTGGAAAATATTATTTTATCGTTCATATTACTGTGAATACAGGCTATGATTGCCTATATAGACTATGGTATGACGACTTTGGTATAAGTAGTACTAAAATAAATATTTGGTGTACATTTCAAGTTTCTGGCACAATAATTTCCAATTTATAATGATTTTCAGTCATTTTCGGTAGATTTTGGTAGTTCACCTTTACGCTAAATAAAACTACTACCAACTTTAAAAAATGTAATCAAAAACTCCTATATACTCAACCCCTTCTACTCGAAAAAGTGTATACACTACAAATGTAGGGACGTATTTAGAGACGGCCAGGAGGTCCAAATTTATATAAATTTAGAGTCGATAACCTTTTTTTTCCTTATCTACTTTTTTCTGAAATCCCATGAAAATTTTATGTTAATGACCTTTTATTCGTTTAGAAAAAGGTCGATAAGTAAAAAAAAAAAATATATATATACATTTTTTTAGTTCCGGCGGGCACCAAGTTTTTAAATAAGTCTCTGAATACATACATAAAAGAAAAAAAAATTATTGTACAAAATTATACGCTCAGAATCTAAGATATACAATATTGATCAATACGTATTATACACTGAATATTATCGGCTATATTATACAAACACGTTTTACCTATAACTACCAATTACATGTCCTTCAGTAAATTTACTTATTAGAAATATTATATTTAAATTGTATATAATACATTTTTACATATAATACTTATCATCAACTAAAAACATACTAATATATTATTAGTTCTTGATCAGATATGTCAATGTCCAATTATAATATAAAAATTAATTATAATGATTTATTCAACGCATAAAATAATAACAATAATTCCAAATATTATCTTCACTTAATTTCATGATAAATATAGTTAGTTTAAAACAAATTGTACTCTCAATTTTCGTATTACAATACTTATACATTGTATATTTTCACCGGTTTTTTTTTTTTAATTATTCGAAGTGAAAAATATATTGGTATTAATATACGATATGTATTTTCCTGGTCAACAAATTCACAGACACTATAAACAGTCGAAACGTTTCATTTACTAATTGTACTAATTTAAAATTGTACTGAATTAATCAATATTATAATAAGCGGTTAATATTTTCATTTTCTCAGTAAATATGTTTCAAAAACAACGAAAAAGAAAATGCTAGTAAACGTTGAAAAGTACCTATCTACCTGCAGTGCTTTCAATATTTAACATAATAATAATATAATTAGATACCACAATAAAAGAGAAAAATTAATGAAATTAATAGGAAAAAGTAAAAAATATATTTATAAAAAACCTAAAAAAATAAAAAATGAACACTCGTCGTACACAAAGTATTTAATAATAATAATATAAATGGCGGAGAATTATTTTTTTTTATAAAAAAAAACACGATTAAGAAATCGGTTAGGTTAGCTTGCCGGTTCGTGCTATGGTATTATCAAATGGTCGTGCGGATATGGATAATGTTATCTTATTTGGTATTAATATCGTATTTACACAAAATTAAAACAATTACCTTATTAATTATTGATTATTCTTTACTTCCGAAAATTCGTAAATTCGCTGGCGCCTAAATTATACTTTAATGTGTTTTCTCCGCTGCCAGTGTGCTACACAATGAGCCGGTCAAAATATTTTCGAACCACTAGCGTTAGTGGAACAACAGGTAAGGAAAATTCTGTCTAAACGGCATGACGTCACATAAATCGTACACAGTCGGTGGGGGATACCCCAATGGAGGGGTTAGGATTTTTACCGTGTCAAGAGGTTTTTTTTTTTTTTAGAAGTGGAACTTGTGGCCAAAGAATATACAAACGCAAGATGAAAAACGATCCGTCTATAATATTCAACTTACTCGTTGTTGCATTCCAAAAATAAACATGTGTAAATTCCAATTTGTAAATTATCTTAACAAATTGTAGGTACTTTTATAAATAAATTAAAAATACACATCATTATAACCTTGACATGTTTGCTTGTTTATTATTGTATATTGTTATACTACGTAATATTTGTAATAAAATGTATATTTATGAGGCTTAAATAAAAATACAGTTTTAAACCATTTTGCCACGAAGGGAGAATTTGAAAAAATCTCTTTTTTCTTTTCTTGTTCATATACAAATCGCAATTTTCACATCGAAGATCTAAAATGTAATACAAGATTTATAACTATAATTTACAATCTCAAGTGTCGTTTATCACATTTTCGTTATATCTCAAGCTAAGTGTTTAAAAGTATTGATTTTTTTTTTATTGATATTAATTGAAATAAATACTTTGGATTTTAAAAAACTGACAACTGTGAGCGAATGTTATTATAATGTGTACCTATATATATAATGCACAATTTAAACATTTCGGATATCAGGACTGAAATTATTATACGTTTTGAGCTTTAAGATAAATTCAAAATGATAAACTTGTACTTTTAATATGAACATAATAAAGTTAGTTGACATTCTGTACGTGAGCCAAGGCCATATCTAAGGAGTGGTCCAGATGCGACGGACCAACCACGATTTTTTTTCAAAAGTATAGAAAACTTTCATAATAAATTGAATATCGAAAAACATAGAATCTCTCCCGTTTTACGTTCACTCTTTTAAGCATATATATTATTGAGTTTAAAGTCTCTTTGACTTTGAAGGAAACTTAATAAGACAAATCGGTTGCCATTATTTTTATTGTTCCGAGTTCCAACAAGTTTAGACAACCTTTATGAGGGCCTTGCAGCTTCGATAGGTGTCTCAGCCTTGTTTTGTGTACAAGTATAATCGAATGCTTTCGCGAGTTATTGATGTTCTACAGCCGCACCAATCCTCGTTCACCGGATCTATCAACGTGATATTTATTTCTTTAAGGATACTTAAAGGCATGTAAGTAAATTAAAAATCCAAATCATGTTATTTCTGTTGGAGGAGGTGCCTACGATACAATCAGTGCCAGATCTAGGGGGGTGAAACGGGGCATTTGCCCCGGGCGCCATAATTGTGAGGGCACAAAATGTAAAAATATTTTTAATTTGTTATAAAAAATTTTATCGGAAACAATATTATATCTGAGTATAATATAGATACTTGTACAGATAGTAGGTGTACCTATAGTCGCGGGCCCGAAAAATTAGCACTTACCGTACAACACCAATCGGCAGTTTGGTCACTGCAGATATGAACAATGCGTTGTTAAATACCTTCTATCTACTGTTTTTAAATTATTTATTATTTTTCGACCGTTTTGTTTTAAATTAATAATATTTTAAGGGACTGGTCATTCTTTGCAAGCCCAATAGTTCCTACCTACCTACCTTCCTATAACCCCATATTCTATTTTCCCAATTCGAAAATAATTCTTTGGAGTCATCAAAATTTGAAATTTGTTGATTTTAAAGTAGGTATATAGTTAGTTGGTCTTATACAATATATTATTTTTCTACAAAATATTAACCTTATCTCGAGGTCTAATATCTGTCGTGCGGTACGGCACGCGGGTGACTTTGATTTGATACCTGGTTAAATTACCGGGACAATTTCGCACTTTTAAATGAACATTTTTAACATAAAAAATTTGAAGAATTTTTCAAGATTTGTGGGGTTTAATTGGTAAATTTTTATTTATTTATTTTTTTTTTTTTTGGCTTATATATTTTTTGGGGAAGTACCTCAATCGTCGTTAAACTTTCGATTTTTCGACTAATTACAGAAAAAGTTACTGAACATTTTTTTCCTGAAGGGGTGCAAATTTCATATTTTGCCCCAGATTGAAAAACTGACAAATCCGGCACTGGATACAACTATAGACCTACTAAAAAAATGCAAAATAGAATTTTAAAAATAATCTTAAAAAAGAACCTACCATCAGTAAAAAAATTATTCTATAAAGCTTCTGTACTTTACATTTTCAAAAATAACCTCATTTCTAATTCAGAACTTGAACATAAAACTAGACTACAATATAAGTGTACCACTAATGCATAAAAAACTAACAGAATCTTCATTATTCTTATATATTGGTCCAAAACTTTAAATTATGCTTCTATTTAGACTTTAAACATAGCATTTTTTTTTTAAGGTTTTCACAATAAAAATTATGGATTAACTACTGGAAAAAAAAATATAAAATAAATTAATTTTAGCTATATAAAACCGTTGCTTGTAAAACAAAAATAGATTTTACATAAAAATAATTTTTAGAATTCTATTTTTTTTTTCAAGTTTAATAATTTAATCAATTTTATTATGTTACATGTATTGAAAATAACTTTCTTCGTATACTTTATACTTTTACATATATATATTTTTATTTTTATATAATTATTTGATTGTAATTTGGAATTCATGAACTTGTTCAATAGAGGTCATTATATTCTTTGAAGAGCTTAATAATAAAATAAATAGGCAAAGGAAATATATTTTACTACAAATCTTTTATAGATCGATGATGAAAATAAAAATCAGTGAACAAATATTATTTAGTATAGTTTTCTAATTATATAAATATTTTCATTCCCATATAGATATTTATCATGAAATGGTTTTTATCATATTATACCGATAGCATATAAGTAAATAGGCATGTCAGTTATAATTCCATTTTCGCTATCACTACGTATGTTCCCGAGACATGGAATAAACGATAACAATATCATGGATGAAAGAGTCTTGGTATCTTAATAATAATATATATGTACAAAGGTGAAACACGTCTTGAATAAACAAAATGATAATGCAAGTATTTTAGTAATAGATATTTTAATTCATAACAATATTACAATAATATTAAATTAAGCCGGAAGTAAATTTTTCCACGAATTTCGTCGTTTATTCCACGTCTGGGGAACATTTTCTGCGCTCTGTTATCTAACCGACATGCTAACTATTTACTTATGCTACGATTATACCAACATTTAGTCCGGGACGATTGTTACGGATGCAATTGCAGTGAGCTGAGCATAATATTATCAAATGTTTATATCCGAGTCCATTTTGAAATTTCGTGTACGCGGAATGTACAGGATGTAAATAAGTGTGAGAAACGATGATATTATTCAAGGACTGTTATTTCGCACAATATGCCCGTGAAGTCGACCGAGCTCCCCGCGCTTTGCCACAAATGCTGGCATTAAAGCTTTGCAGCTTGTACATAATATGCAACTATATACAATATGACTGTAAAATATATTATGACAGTCTCAATGTATTATTTAATATTGCGATTTTTTTGCGGGGCCTCTAATTTATATATATATATATTAACAAACGCATTACAACGATAAACAAGGATGTAAAATGCAAAAATCGATAGTAATTTAATACCGGGATCAGCGGGGTTTCAGACTGCTAAATCCGCCACTGCTGCAGCGGTGAACCTATGTCAGATGATGCGAGTAAACACATATTACACCTACCTAACCTACGCCACATCGAGTTGTATAACCGGTATTCAATTTATTCTAATAATAATATTATTTATTGTTCGGTATTTATACATTATCGTTTCCGCGTATCGGTTCTGAGCATATATATACTTGACAATAATTTTCGAAATAATTGAGCGTTCGTTTGCTGCGCACACGACATTATAGCCGTTTAAATAAAATCCAAAACTATATTTTCGTGTATTTTCCGTACAGATACCCACGATTTATTTATTGTTCTGGTATTTAAATTGTCCGAGTTCTTACGAAGAACAATATAGGTACTCACCCATAATAATATAGGTAAACGGTAATCGAATTCAACCGTACTACGACCGCGCACAATTCAAAATATTTCATAAATAATATAATTCATCGTCCTCTCGACATACGCATATCGAATATCACACGTGCAATTTCCCCGGCCTCCCACAAAATGTAATTTTTTTTTTTTTTTTTTGCAAATATTTAATACTTTTTCCAGTCTCCCTCACTAGAAATAATGTATATTTCCTAAAAAACTGTTATTTCAATATTTATTGTGTACTTAATTTGTACAAATGTGTAAAATCGGTCCCGAAATTTCGACAAAATTCCTTCCCATCCCGAATCGCCGAAAATTGCGAATTCGAAATTTAAAAATTATACATAATTTAATCCGCAAACATTTTTTAAACTTAAACATATATGTATACTGATATACGGACCCCCTCCCCCAGAAAAGAGTACATAAACCGCCACTACACTATGATATTTTTCTTTTTTTCCTTAACATATTTATACAGACTTATAGAAGTTGGGACTACTCCAATGGACCTATCTTTCATCACAAATTTTACTATGATGAAAATGTTTTTTTTTCCTAAATTAATAAAAATAAAATAACAGAAATTTAAAAAAAAAATCAGACAGCATACAATACAAATGAAAATAGTAATAAAAATCAAATATTAAAAATACATAAAATACCAATTACAAAAAAAAATTCCAGGATCCAACTATTATACTACCTGTACTTCCCCCCCCCTTTAGTGTCTGGGGGCCCAATTCGGGTGCTCTGCTTTATAGATATAGTTAATATTTATAAATCGTCCAGTTAATAAGGGGCAAAAAAATAATAATATTGGTAAGATTGTTATACTTCGTTTGTACGTGCATAAATTCAGTTTTATATTGATTTTAATTTTAATACATAATATGACGTTCATTGTTTATATTATGAACGGTGTTGTAAAAGTATAATAACCATTCATAATAATAATTGATAGGGAAAATAAATAATGCATAGTTTAATATTTTTGAAGCATAATTTTTATTTTCTATAAAATTACCTGTTTTTCGACTTAGTTCAGTTCGTATTTTTTATTTTTAACATATACTAAATACTGTAAAATAGTGCACAATAGTATAATTTAATAGTGTATAACAGTAACGTACAGTATTTGCTTATACTAATTTAAATACGCCTATTTAGTTGGATTTTTTAATTTTACTTATTTAGGTTCATTTTCTTTTTGTTAACTCATCCATCTTTGGTTTATTACTGTGTCAATCAATTTCAATTTAGCTCAAGCACGAACATTGTTTTGATTATAATTAAAGAATTGAAAACTGGACTATGATGACTTTTTAATTTTAACGTGTTTAAAAATATATCTAAAAAAAAGTTGACCTATAATAGTTACCAAATATTTAATCACGTGACAATATTAATAGTGAACAATTTAAAAACTAGTGAGAATTTAAAGAATAAGATTATTATTATCAACGATGATTAAAACTACTCATAGTTCAAAATTTAATTTTTTATTTAAACTTTTTTACAATGTATTTAACTCAACTAGTTTTAACATAAATTTACTAATACTAACTTAACTAATTTAACAGGTTAACTTCTTGCTGACAAATTTCAAATTAATCCAAATCAGTTTTAATATCTAATTGTACATAATTATCGCGAGTACACCACTTAATTTTTCGAATTTTAACCGACCTCGATAATTTTTAACATCTATAAAAGTTAACACTTTATTCTTTATAAAGGTATGTTAATAATTTTTTATTTAAATTTTAAATTTATCGAGTTAATTTTTTTTTTTGTTACATATTAACTTTTAACTGTAGGTATCTATTATCTAAAAGTTATACTTAATATATTTTATTTTTTGTATTATAATAATATATTATACATAGTTCCTATAAAATATCAACAAAATGTAGAAACCAAAAATATTAAAGCGTTTAAATCAAATAATAAATGTTATTAGATCTATAACATAAAAATCATGGAAAGTCCCTTTGGGATACTTTTTTGTAGTTTCATATAAGTGCTATATATATATATATTTATGGACTGGTTATTCTTATTCCTAAATATCATGAAAATATATATTATTTTTAAGAGGATTATTAAGTCACACACCCAATTTTAAGGGGTTGTGTATAGACAATTTTTATTAAATTTAAAGAAAATTTAAAATCAAACAAATTCAAAATATTTAAGTAAATTTTAATATTAATTTAAATGTAGACCTGTATAATGTATAATGTACCAATATTAATTTTGGTGTAATCACGATACTTATTCAAAAACACGTTTACTCATTTTTCGTTTTTATCAACTTGAGTATATTGTAGAAAGATGAAATAAAAAAATAAATTATATAGAACAAAAATATCTAGCGACTGATGTAGCCGACTTTCGATATGTGCAATTTTACACATTTTATAAGCTGTTAAAAAATTTCAAAACAGATAATTTAACAGCTCATAAAATATGTAAAAATGTATATATCAAAAATAGGCTCCATAAATCGCTAGATAATGTTATTAGTTATAATTATTTTTTTCGTATTCCTAACATGTTTGTAAGTTGATGAAAAAAAAAAAAAAATACTAATGCAAGTTTTTCATTGATTTAATATTCAACGCCTAGTACAAACTACTGGCCATCAAAAATATTAATTAAATTGTAAAATTGTTAATGGACGGACTGCGAAACCGAGTAAATCATTTCGCCTCCTATATATAAGGATATAACTACAATTATAATATTATATAGGTAGGTACTATAATAGGTATAATACTTAATATATATATACTAACATATTTAACATACAATATGTTATATAATATTAAATAATAAATGTTTAATAATTATTGATTATTGATTTTAATTTAAATATATTTTGTTTCTTAATAATTATACACATTAAATAATGATTGTAGATCAAATATTTATATTTGAATATTAGTTGAATAATTACTCAATATTTTGAATTTTGAATATTTAATTTCAAATCGAAACCAATATTTATTAATATTATACATTGGGAATTGTCACCTGGGACGAGTAGGATTCTGGTAGTGGATAATTTATATTAAATATGAAAGCAACGAATAACTCATTTCTTTCGATAAAAATGATTCTTTCTAGAGCAATTATTTCTATTATAAGCTTAAGAAGATGCTATACTCGCATTTGTTGTCTCTGCCCATCTAACAGACAATATAGCGAAATCACACTGCGCAGAATTAAAGTTTTGGCATTTAGGTTAAATTTATTGTATATTAACATCTATTACAAAATGTAAAGAGTGGAATATTTTCGGATGAACCTCATGGGCTTTTTTTTAAGATATCGTCTGACAAATAAGTTAAGCTATTTAAAAATATCAAAAACTAAAAATGCTGCAACTATTTATTCACACAATATTTTACGAAAAATCCACGAGGATCACTCGATATTATTCTTCTCGTTAAATTTGATAATAGGTGGTTTAAGCTCTAAAGTTAACCAAAACGCCATAATTTCAATTCTGCGTTGTATAATTTTGATATATTGCCAATTAGACGGAGATCAAAAATTCGGGTATAGCGTCTTCTTAACAATCACCTGTAAAATATATTTTTGATTTAAAATAAATATTAATCACTCATAAGGGGTCGCAACACCAACGTAAAATTGACTTAAAATCGTGATAAAACTGTGAGACTTTGAAAAGTCAAATATCAATTCTGAAAATGGTTTTGAATTCATAATTTGGTCGCCTAGGGATTGATCGAGGCGTTTAAAAAATTTTTTTTTTATTTGATCGTGTTATTTATCATTAAAAAGCACAATTTTTAAATATTTCAATCAGCAATATCTCAATCTGTAATAATAAAGAAAAATTCCTTCTTCGATCCCTAGTAGAGATCAATCTAGTAGGATCCCTATTAAACAACAAGTAGATAAATTCAAATCTGTTTTCAGATATGAAATCTAACTTTCTCAAATTTCATCACGCTTATTGGTCTTTTAGGCAGAAATATAAGTTTTGCATTTCTTAATATTTAGGGATATATATAGGGGGAACGTGCAAACTTTGAGTTAAGACTATTTTTAAGCAAAAATGCGACATAAATGAAGTATGAAAATAATATTATATTCTGGTGTATAGTATCTATTAATTATTAGACAACAAAATAATTTATATAAATTATTCATCTTATTCTAATATTACACTACTGTATAACTGAATGAAAGAAGGAGGTAGTAACATTTTCATCTCTGCTATACTCATTCTTTGTTCTATCTTCCTATCTACTGCCCAACATTGTGTTCCATGCATCATTGCATGTCTCACTACTATCTTGTAAAATTTACCATTTAACCTAATAAGAATTCTTTTGTCACACAAAACATCTGACTCACAGGTTATCTACACTTTATCCACCCACTCTTAATCCTGTGTTTCATATCCTCTTTGAAGCTCCTATCTTTATGTAGAATGAGCCCTGAATACTTGAACCTCTCAACCTCTCCCACTACATTACCACTCAACTTTATTCCCTCTATGTTCTCTTTCATCAAAATCAAAATCAAATGTCAATATAATAATATTTTTACATAAATTTATTAAAATATATGATAAATGGCGATTATAAAAAAAAAAAAAAAAAAAATGTATTGATTAAGTTGGTTGAACATAGAGAAAGTCGGTTAAAGAAGAACAATGGCCAGTTTTTTGTATACAATTTTATTAGGTATTCTGCCATTCCTTGAGAAAGTTTCCAAATTTCCCATAGATTTTCCAATTTACTCATGGCTAGTAAACATAAAATTAAACTATTATAAATATAGTATGTACTAAAAACTAATATTAATACGTAATATATAATATGATTAATTGTTAATTAATATAATTTATACAAATATTAATAGTGGTATTCCCTAATTGTCACCATTAATTGTCTGAAGTATAGTAAAATATTATAGCTAACACTGTTGTTCAAGAACGAGTGTTTCGAGCCATGAAATATTATATTAAATATTAATATCATCTACTAATCATATCCGAACACTTATAATAATATTTACTATGATTTAACTAATATTCATTATAAAAATCATTAAATAAAAATAAATAAAGAAATATAAAAATGATTTTTAAGCAATAATTATGTAAAATAAAACTTTGAAATTACTTTTATACTCCTATTCATATAAAAAATAATAAACACTTTCAATTATATAATTCAGTTTTTGTTTATTTTCTCAATAATCCAATCAAAAAATGAAGACACTTTGGTATACACTCCTGGGTAACCTGATAAACCACATTTTGAATTTCCAAAAGAAGTAATTCCCAACAAATAAAACTGTTTTCCTTTTTGTATCATTAAAGGACCTCCGGAATCACCCTAAAACCATTTTCAAAATAATAATTTAGTATTTTTCCTGTTTAAAAGAAAATAAATTTAAATACCCGACAACTGTCTTTTCCTCCAAATAGAAATCCAGCACATATCACATTTTCATCAATCACTGCAGTCTTTAAGTTCAAATATGCTTGTTTGCAGAATGCATGATTTGCTATTGGAATTTGTAACTCCATCAAGCCATTACTTTGTTCATCTAAATAATTGTAATATATTTTAAATAATAAGCTAGCTATTAAGAATTATATTTTTGGAAGGTATCTACAATTTCCAAAATGTACAGTGTTACCCAAGTAACATGTTTACATTTATTATTTATTTTTTATTATTTATTAATTATTTCATAAGATTAACACACCCAACGATTCTTTCTAGCTTCAAAGCGAATTAAATATATTTTCCAAATGGGTTTCCCATTTAGGACCGTCTTTAAACTTAACTAAGTGTCACGCTATTTCTTTCTCCAGAGCACATACTCCCATTCTATCTTCCTATTTTTTCATTGGCTCTAAACTAGAACGTGCTACCCACATTAAAGATCTAGGATTTAATTATTCAACTAATCTTCGTTTTAGCCTTCATATCAATATGGTAGTGAATAGAGCTTTAAAAATTCTCAGATTTATCATCTATTATTATTATAATTATTTTTATCAACCAGTTGTCTCTGCACTTTATATTCTTTCCTTGTTCGTTCCTTGGTAGTAGTGGATACGTAGTCTGGCAAAAATTTAGCCAAAAACATTTTAATTACGTGGCTTTCAAATTTAATAATTATTATGCGCTTCACGACTATTTCAACATAAAACAGGTCCTAAATATTCTAATGTTAGCCTCCTATCATGATAAAACATATTTAGAGTTCTTATCTGCTTTACTAAATGGTTCACTTGATGTTCCTGATCTCCTTACTGCCATACCTTTTAGAATCCCAAATCATTTCTCTAGAAATCAATCTCTTCTTCTTCTTGATTTAATCTTTACCAATATATTTTCTATAAATGTCCATTATTCAACTGACCCTCCTAATAATTGAGATCCTTATCATCTAGGCCATTGCATTTTTTATAGTACCATTATACTTACCACCCCATCTCCAGTTACTCCAAACACAGTTTTTCATTTCAAATTTTAAGCAAATCTCTGAATTCTTGAATTATTTTTTGTTATAATACTATTCAACGTAATATAGTTTATATTGCAACCAATGGTTTTTTTCATACTATTTAACCTTCTATTCTCAAGTTTGTCCCTCAAGGATTTCCTCATTGATCAGTTTTTCAATCATGGTTCTCAAAAGAACTTATTTATCTTATTTTCAAAAAGCATCTAACTCATTAAATGTGTAAGGAAACGTATAACCTTGAATATTATTTTAATTTTTCTATGTGTAGAGCTCATTACAAGTATTTAACGAAACACGCCTATCGTAACTATATTAACCAAGTTAAACTACCTCTCTCCAATAATACTAAAGATTTTTGGAAATTCAATAGTAAATAAATTAACCTTTTATATAACTAGTCTAGTAATTCATAATAACATGGTCTAATTTTAAACTTAAAATTTGGCAAATTTTTTTCTTAATATTTTCAATCTGTCTATGAACTGATGATAATGTTTATCAATAAATAACATCTCTTGGTTCTTATGGCATACCAGATACCCTTTTTCATATTATGAGAGTCACTTTCCTGGCTCCTTTAGTTCTTATTTAGAAAATAACTTGATGGAGGTACTTTTTCATCTACTCGAAAAATAAGTTCTATTAAAAAATTTAATTATTACCTCTATTAAAATCAAGAGAACCTTCTACAGTTGTGAGTTATCGGTATATTGGCAACCTCTCCCACATAGCTAACATTTTTAAATATTTAATTATTCACTGATTCGCTCTATCTAGCTTTAGTTAATGAATTTTTGATTGATAATCAGCACGGATCTTGAACAGGGCGTTAAACTATTACTTGTAATCTTGTATTTAGCTCTTTTATTTTTGAAATATTTAGTCAGCGCAAGCCCAAGTTGACGTCATTTACGCGGGTTATTCTAAGGCCTTTGATCATGTTAACCACTTCCTTCTTATCAGACTTTGTGTTTCGGGTAACCTATAATTTCTTGGTTCTCGTCTTATTTAATTGTTTGGAAACAATGGGTAAGATAGGATAATAGAAGCCATTCTAACATCATTGCCTTTTTATTTTGTGTACTTCAGAGTGCAACTCTTGCTCCGTTAATATTTTCCCATCTTGTTAATCAGCTACTTCTATTCCACATTGGGTGCAGTTACTTATATTGTATTCCAAATATATAAAATCATTCATGCACATACAAAATCTGAATGATGCCTTACTTCTCTAATCCGGCATTGATTTGTTGGTACATTGGGCTGAATTCTTGGGATTATCACTCAATGCCTTCAAATGTCATAAAATTGTTTACTTTCTACCCGTCCAATTCTTGTCAATTACATTATCCATAATATTTCAATTACTTCTTCAAATTCTTTCCGAAACCTTAGTTTTAAATTTTCGTACAATTCATGCCCTAAATTACATATTTAAAAATTTAAAATGTAAATCCTTTAAAATCCTAAGTTTTTTCAAAGTATTTCCTCTAAATTCATTAAAAAGTCAATACTGTTCTTTAGTCCGTCCACTCCTAAAGTATGGATCGGTTCTATCCTTTATATGTGACTTTATATCAACTATAGATTCTTTAGCGATAAAAATAATTCAACGTAGATTCCTGCTCTTTGCTCCATATTATTTACTCTAAGTCTTATCTTCCATATGACTATCCATAAATCAATAAATTTATACAGTCATACTGATCAGAGGTGTATTGCATATTTATCATTTCTTTCTAAACATTTATTCAGTTTAATTGAATTGCCAACATTCATTTCACAAATACTATTTAAAGTTTTTCCATGTTATATATACTAGATACCCTTCTCCTTTATTTATTCTATTCTCCTCGATTAACTATCATCTAAACTCCCTTTTCTGTCATCTTGTGCATATTTCCAATGAAAATCCCACCTTTGATTATTCCTAAATTATTTATTCACTTATTATTATTGTTATAGTCAAGTCTAGAAAATATTATATTTACTGTTATATTTACTTATTATTGTTCTAATGTCTTTATATTGTTAAATCTTGATATAAATGTATATCTAAATGCTATGTACAATATAATTCTGTGTTTTTGGGTTTTGGCCTGTATTTACTACATAGTAATAAATAAACAAATGAATAATTTTATAAATACGGGGTTACAAAAGAAAAATGTACTAAAAATTGAATTTAAAAGAACCTATTGAATAAAATAAGTTTTCGATACAAAAAAAGCATTTAAATAATAATTATTTTTTTTAATGGAGGTATTGAAAAAAAAAATTTTTAAAAAATAGATTCCATTCAGCAATAATTACGCGAAGTTGTTTATTGTACCTACGAAAAAAGTAATGAACTCTTACGGTTGACTTCCCATGTTGATTCATACGTAATACCCCAACCAGTTACATATGCCATCGAATTCTCAATATTTGTATCCAATGAAGACGGCCACGGCAGACAGATTGGTTGGATAAATTCTGCAAAATAGTATGTATAATGTATATATATATGTGTGTGTTAAGACTTAAGGTATATGCCCGCAGTTAGTGAATGACGATATATACTGAAATACGTATATAGTCGGGAGAATGAAAAGTAGCCGCTGATGCGAACGCCCCTAGTGGTTTATATTCGTCAGAGTAACGTAATATAGTGTTCAGTGACATGCGCCAAAACCGTGATAACGTTTATTTTTATTATTCATTTTTCGGTTTTTCCCCATTTGAATTTTCAAAAACTTGATAAAACTGAACAGTTGAACTACAATCCACTTTCGGTGAGTACCTGTTACTATCATTATTAGTGTAACACCTTTATGTTTTTATGTACATTAATAATTACCACGGACTAAGATACTATGGACTGGTATCGCTTAGATGGAGGGTGTAGAGGGGAACGGGTCGCAAAAGTTTCATAAATGGAAATCTGGCATAGCTAACGCTCTATAACGGTTTAATTTAGAGT
>JAIPRL010001469.1:0-17827 GCA_025469235.1 Pemphigus obesinymphae | reverse complement strand
ATTTTGTAAAATTTAAATAAAATTATAATGTATTGCTGCTTTTGTTATTGCACGCGTGTAGTGTGATACAGTCTACACTAGTGTAGTGTAAACAAATACAATAGATGGAAAACGCTATGACATACTAGTCTCATGTTTATAATAATATCAATTTACCACTAACGTAACGTTTGCTCGTAGAGTTTTGCTAGATTTTCTTACGCCCGGCATTAAGAAACATTTTGGTTCCGCTAATATATCTTTCGATACCAGTCCGTAGTATCTTAGTCCGTGATAATTACGTTTGTCAAGAATATAATAAGGCCGTACACAAATGCGCAGCCGGCCCGATGTTGTAAACCGACCGTGCGGCTTAAGCATGTAACAGTTTGAGAACCCCTCCTTATCAGAAAAAAAAAACTAGTTAAAGTTGTGCTGACACATTTGCAACGGCCACTTTTCGTTCTCCCGACTATAGGTGATTATAGGTGACTATAGTGATTCGTGTAGAAATTATCATTACGTGATCGTAAGCACGGTGTAAGTCCGTGTTACAATTCTGTATTCGAATACGATCAATACAAGGCGTTATCAATCAATTGTTGTCTGTATACACTGGTAATCAATTTCCAATGTGTACAGAAAAAGTATAAACTGTTATTATAAACCCGAATCACAAAAATAATACACTTTTAACTGCGTATATCTACGCATTTTAAAAATTACCAATTTTTTTTTTTTTTAATAAAATCAAAATAATTATTTATAATACAACAGTCACGAGTTAATTATAATGTGTAATAAATTGTTATCGCGAAACGACTATTATTGACTAAACGGAGTCTTGGCAGATCGAACAATTTATTTCAGACAGATGTGTGCTGTTCATTAAAAAAGAGGTAGTCAAGGTTTTTAAAGATACAATTGTAAAAAAAAAAAAAAAGAACAAGCTGCAAATAAATTAAATTAAATACACGGTGATGAAAGTGGAAATAAATTGTCGAAGGCACTAAAACCTTGAAAATAAAAACAAAATGAACCTTACTAAGTAACTTAATGTAAAATTCTCGACTACATTAAGAGCAATATCGATTTTATTACAAGAAATTATTTTAAAATATCGTTTCAGTCGATCCAGCTAATTAAAAAAATACCAAACAAATTGGCTTCGTTAATTATTTTATCGGTCCGATACGACACTGATATTAATTACTATTATTTGGTCTTGTCTGGTATATGAAATGTGTGTAACTACACAGATAATAACCATAAGTTAACAGATGTGTACTTTGGTTATATATATTTATGTATAAAAAAGTATGAAATATGTGGTTTAATAGAATTTTCTGCTGTTAATATTGAGTTTAATATATTGATATTATATAATTTATATAATATATTGAGTATAATAATGTGTTACTTTTTAATATTCATAGTTTAGTACCGATAATTTTTTTGATAACTTCACTTAAAACTTCACTTGAAATCGTTTTCGAGTGTAATTGCTTAACTTTACTTTCAAATTTAAAATAATAATAATACACTATCCTATCCGAGAATTTAGGGGGACGATATACAAACTTCCACCTTTGGACGGCCATTTTTTTTTTTTTTTTTTTAATTTTTAGAGATATTATTAAATTATATTTTTGTTTAGAGATACGTATTTATTTAACTAGAGATATTTTTGTAACTGGCGATATTTTTCACCGGAGGTATTTTTAACTAATAGTTTTTTTTTTACCAAAAAATGTATCCAGAGATATTTTAACTACTCTACGATGAATTCTAACTTATTTCAACTATTTAATAAAAACGTACCGGTAAAAATAACATTAGCTTTTAATTTTAGTAAAGCAATGTCATTGATGTGTTTTTCACCGTCATAATATCTTGAGTGCGTTATAATACGTTCGATCTGGATGTCTATCGGTGATGCCCCGTCATTGACGTTTGGATCCAAATTCAATTCTCCTAAGCGCGCAATGTACCTAACAAAGTTGAAAACTTAAAATAAAAATATTTTGTGTTACATGAATATTGGGTCAATTCGGTTAATATAAAACGAAGATAAATTGAAAATCTTGTAGAAACGTATCCATCATTATTAATGATAATGTATAACCAGCTAAAGGGATTTTCTTACGGTCTTAGGCTATTTGAATTGATTATGCAATGGGCAGCTGTTATTACATGTCTCTTTGTTATCAACGTACCACCACAACGCCAATATAATAGAGCATTTTTTCTGTTTGTACTTGGGTATCCGAGGGCTACCATCCAAGGCCAAGCACCTGTAAAAATATAATTTTCATCAAAAACAAATATTAATCGCTCATTTCATGTGTTAAGGGGCCGCAACACGGACGTAAAATAAACCTAAAAGCGTAAAAGCATATTAATAAAACTGCGGGACTTTGAAAAGTCGAATTTCAACTCTGAATACTGTTTTGAAGTCATCGGTTTGTCTCCTAGGGATCGAACGGGGCCGTTTTTATCTTTTTTATTTGGCCACATTATCGTTAAAAATCACAATTTCCTAAACAAGATCGATCCCTAAACAAGTTGACAAATTCCAATTTTTTTTTCAGATATTAAATCCGACTTTCACAATTTCATCACGCTTATTATTCTTTTAGGCGTAATTATCGTGATTACACGGTATTACACATATTACGGGGCTATTTTTAGATTAATTTCAAAATGTACAAATATGTATAAATTGTTTAGTTTTTATTTTTCCAAATATTTCCTACAAATTTCTTAATCAGACCCCTCAAAATTACACATGTTGCGGCCGCTTAATGTTATATATTGTACAATATATATATATATTATATTAGAGGTGATTCGAACAGATCGAAGTTCGAAAAATCCAAACCCAATAAGTCCGTTTCGAGTTTAAAAGAGAAAATAAAGTAGTAAAAACTCCAAATTTGAGTAAAATGTTCGAACACGAGGAGGAGAAATTGGAATTTACTTTTGTTTTGCTTATTTAATTTTTTTAGGAAAGTATTTGGGAATTCGATTCGGGTTCAGATTCGACATTAAAACTAAAAGTTCGGTTCGAGTTCGGTTCATAATTCGGTTCGGCACTTAAATTTTGAGTTCGACCCACCTCTAATATATAATATACATATATTAGTTTTTAATTATATTATAGATAAAAACTAATCGCTACTTATTATTAGTGCACAGTATTGACCTAATATAGCAGAATTTCCTCCGATAATTCGATTTTTAATTCGACTGGCCCTTCCGCATGTATTCGACGATGGTAGTAAAGATGTATTGATTTTCGAATGATATATATTTTCAGGCACAGGTTGTAATTTTTCCAAAGGACAGCAGACTTTTACAGTACTACCTTCAAATCCACACATTGAGTTTTTAAGGAATGTATAAGCAGTTTCACTATACATCTGGTCTTCCAATATTTTTCGTACTTTATCACAATGCGTAATAACAATACAAACACCGTTTTCATTGTTTGGTGTACGACATATTACTGTCGATAAGCATAAAACAACAGAAATAGAAACAAATAAAAATGAAATAAACATAAAAATAAAAAGAGAAATTATAACCTAAACCTAATAACAGGTGTGCTGTTATGGATCCCTCCATAAATGATTTGTATTTTCCAAAAATCATTATATACCTAATGAAATATAATGTATACAAGGTGATTCTTTTATTGTCAAAACTAATTTTTATAGTTCGATTTTTTAAATTTTAAATTTGTTCTTTTTAAACATTTGAAGTATGTATAGTTACCACTAATGATGGGCAACGATATAATTTCGAATATCGTTAAAAATTTGGCGATATCGTATCGTAATTTTGGAATTAATTACTTACTGAAAAAATGTATTGGCCCTAGAAATTTACCTATGACAATTTCGCGTTCAGAATTGTATACGTTCTTTGTATAATGGTATCACTGTTCGTGTTCGTTGTATCAGATTTTCCACAGTAAGATTCCACTAAAATCCATCGACATCTTTACTTAATATAATTATAAAACAATAATGCCGACAGACTTTTTTCCGGATTGTATGCTCACAAGGTTATCGTTATTGTACGATCGTCAATCGTATATTTTGTACTTTGTAGCTACAAATAAAATTAAAAAAATATTAAAATAATGAACATATTTCGATATCACGATACCGCTGACCATCACTAGTTACTATACTATATTTTAACGAAAAAAAAGAAAAAAATCAATTTTTAATTTTTTTTTTCTCAATAATTTTCTCATTTGTATACATTTAAAAAAAATGTTAATACTTTTCCTAAAAAACCGACTACATTTTTGACATTTTATTTACTTTATTTTCGACCCTGAATATTTTTTTGAAAACTACGGTGTAGGTACTTATCAATAATAAATTTAATGTTTAGAGTAGCGGAGCAGTGAGTGCAGTGCAGGTACTAAAACGTCTAAAACGGTTATTCCCTGTACTTATACACCTCCTATCTTTACTTTAAATGTTCATAAAGTCATAAATAATTAACTAGCTGTTGGTTCGATATTCGATGATAATGATCCATACAAATTTTCAGGAAAAATATTCGGTGTCAGAATATTAAGTAAAATTTATTAGTATTATTATGAAAAAAACATTTAAAATTATTTTTGTTTTAAATATATAGAATAATCACTATTTCAAGTTAGTGAAAAAAAAAAAAAAAAAAAAAAAATGTAATTACAAAAATTGTATGTGACCCACCGGAGAAGTCAAGGATTTCAACAAAATAAACAAACGGAAAAAAAAATTGAAGAGATTTTATTAATATACAAAAAAAAAATATAATACATACTATATTTACATTATATTAGAAATATTTATGACAAATAATTTTTTATTTCTTTCCAAATTGTTTAAGTATTATTCAAAATAGCTCACCATCGTTTAACTGAGCAGTTATCGTTCCCAGCATGAATGTCATAAATACAAAATGATGTTCTATTCTCATGTTAAACCTGAATATAATAATAATAATAATAAAGAATATTTTAGTTTTTAATGAATACCAAATTGGAATCACGATGTAATATACAACAGAAATATAATTATCTTTTAACCATGTGAAACGAATAAAACACGTCTGCAATACCCCTTTTATACATATAGGTACCTATTATTACAATATTATTGTTAATAAAAAAACACGTAAAATACATACTAACCAAAAAAAATTCTTCAACAATTTTAAAATACGACATAAGTCATAAATAATCTAAACTTCAAAAATATGCAAAATTAGAAAAAAGACTATTTTCATAAGGTATTATTATAATAATAAAATAATATAGTTTTGAACAAATGAAAAAAAAAATGATGGGTACCCATTAAAATAGCTATGTGGACATCCTCTTAAATAATGTATTAAATACAAATTTGGTTGTTTTGCCTAGAACTGAATTTTTATAAAATAGATCCTTAATTATAAAAAGGTTTTCAATGTAACATAAAATCGATGACTTTTTTTATGTTCCTTTTTACCTTTTTTTTTTTTTGCATACTTTTCAAGAAAATAATTCGTTTGAAAATTAATCTATCGCACTCCCCTCCCCTCCCCCCTTAAATATTTCTTCAGGACTACCCTGTATTTTTCGGCAATTGTAGAATTGTTTTTTTATAGGCGTTTAAAATGATTTTATTTTAGAAGCGGCAAAATTTGGTTTTGCTTCAAAAAAATATTTTTGATTGAGCCGGCCCTGATAATAATATAAAACACGTGTTTGAATAGATTGGCATTTGGCAAATCATTCTTTTCTTTTTATTTTGAGGTACTTGATTACGTATTATTTATATACAATTTTATAAACTATACCAATATATATATTTGGGGAAGGGAGACTAAGATCCCATATTATATATATTATAATATTTATTAGTTTATAATTAAATTAAACCACATCTGTGATTTCAATAAAAATATAGATTAATTTAATAATATAGTTGTTAATATACGCCCAATAAAATGTTCGTTGATTTAGAAATAAAATATTTGTTAAAATGACAAAACATATTATTGATTTAACAATATCTTTTATCAATGTCTTGGGTAAAATTGTCCAGTTGAATACAAATTTATTTGAATGAACAAATATTTTTTGTTAATTTAATTATAAATATTTTGTGTTCATTTCTTTCTTTCTTCTGTGTAGACCAAACGCCCATTTGTTAATCAAAATCGTCAATTTAAACAGAATATTTTTTCAAATTTAATAATATATTTTATTGTAAAAATAAAATCTGTATTAATTGTACAAATTTATATTTATTAAATTATAACTTACATATTTTGTGAAATTTACAAAACGAATTTGTTATTGTAAACACATTTTTTATTAATTTAACAATATACACATTAAAATAATGATAATTGTATTATTTCAACAAATATTCGTTTGTTAAAATTTGATTATTGCATATTGTTAATAATTCTACCAATGATATTTGGTTTAGTGTATGTTATTACATTATTATAATCATATAATATTTTACATTTTTAAAACAATTACCAGTCACGACTAAAACTGACTAACCGCAATCAGTATATAGCAGAAATAGCTGAAAAAAATTCAGATAAAACACGGCCAATGGTGGGAGCAACTATATAGCCTTTTAGTCCTCTTGGCTGCGCCCTTGGAAAAAACCTATAACTATAAAAATATTCAGCTTGTAAAATCATCATACTAATTATGCATAAATAATGAATGATAAATATTTTAAAAAAAATATTAGCAACTATAACGTACATATTACGTGTATATCTATTAATACGTACTATACGGTCCATCATAATTTCATACATTGAATGAATCAAAATAATCGACCGTGATATTTATTGAAACCTGTTCTTAATATTAATATTGAAACATCATTAGATCAGTTAAGTAAATTATGGGATTTTATTTATTTCATCTCTAAATCATTTTTCTAGTCGGAAGACACATATCCTAAAAATGTTACTCTCTATAGTATATAGATCAAAAATTGGACGTATTATGTATGGTATATATAGAGGCTTTATAAAACGGTCATAATATTATGGTACACACTGAACCAAATATATCTGTGATTTCAATAAAAATATAGATTAATTTGATAATATGGTTGTTAATATACGTCCAATAAAATGTTTGTTAATTTAGAAATAAAATATTTGTTAATTTAACAGTAAAACAACAAAACATATTATTGATTTCACAATACCTTTTATCAATGTCTTGGGTGAAATTGTCTAATTGAATACAAAAATATTTGAATTAACAAATATTTTCTTAATTCAATTATAAATAATTTGTGTTTCTTTCTTTTTTCTTCTTCGTAGAACAAACGTCCATTTGTTAATCAAAATAGTCAATTTAAACAGAATATTTTTCAATTTAACAATATATTTTATTATAATAATAAAATCTGTATTAATTTTACAAATTATTTTTATTAAATTATAACATATATATATATATATTTGGGAAATTCACAAAATAAATTTGTTATTGTAAACACATTTTTTATTAATTCAACAATATATACATTAAAATAATAAAAATTGTATTATTTCAACAAATATTCGTTTGTTAAAATTTGATTATTGCACATCGTTAGTTCTACCAATGATATTTGGTTCAGTGCAGCTATTTTTCAAATCAATTATTTTAATCCTATTGAGTGTTATGCTAATAATAATATTTATTTAGATTTATTGAAGTCATGTATCTTAACATTGTATCGATTAGAAATAATCATTAAATATTGTTGATCCATTACATAATAGTATTTATATAATGTTTCATTTTTACCAGAACTATATTTAAACATTTCCCATAGTAAATTGTATGCTGTAGCCTGTGTTTCGTTCAAGAACATTCTATACTGGTAATTCTAATATTCCAATATATGAAATAATTTTATAGTTTTTTTAAAGTACAGTTTTATATAATATTGTTATCGAATTATTTTTCGTAAATATCATTTGGAAACTTAATGGATCTTGTAGTCATCTCTGGCCATTAGAAATCGATTGACTTGTATGTAAGCACGAAGGGTTAATCACCTGTAGTTCTCTTTGGTTCCGACTTTAATCATAAAGGTATGGTTTTGTGATCGCGAACACTATAGGTTCGTGAAGTTGTCTATTAAGCATTGTTATTCAATAGTCAAAACGGCAAGCAGTGTGAACTGTTGCATTTCCACCGAATTTTTGTCACCTACATTTTTCATTCCGTCACTAATTTTGTCCAAAAAATGCATCGTTCTTAAATATATGTATTTTTGAAACGTTATGAACTAGGTACCCTACGTATATTAAATTAATTATTGGATTCAATTAGTCTAAATTTTGAATTACACTAATTTGAAATACAAACGAATTTAAGTGCATCCGGATTCCAGATCCGTTAGAAATTATGAGATATTATGAAGCCCTCTTCAAACTTTCTTATAGATATAAAAGTATAGTATTATTCTTAAAAAACTACTTTTCCGTAATTTCGACTAAAATTTGAAGATAACTTTTCAATAAAAAGTTATTATTCTACAAATGAATAATTTATTCATACACGAATTATTTTCGATTCAATTAAATTGCCATTAAACACTACTTCCGCACAAATTAATGTTTTTAAAATGTGCTAGTTTTATGAATAAAGATGACATAAACTTCAAAATAAGTTTTAAAAAATATATATTATATAATTTAAAACAAATAAACAAAGTTAGAGCATTTAAATTTTTGATTTTCGTTAGGTACATTGGCAATACAAACGAAAACAGACCGCATTCGTATAAATTCAATTCAATTGAATGCAAAAAAAGTTCGAATGGACCACTCAAATTGTTTTAATTAATGTCATAAATTGGCATTTTCTTATAGATTATTGTAATTTTTTACGGAAATTCTGATAGGGTGTCACAAGACTTATTGACATATAATGTATATTTATTTTAATTTTGTTTCTTACACAAAAGAATACTGGGCCCCACTGAAGAGACTGGTGGTAAGGTCCAGAACATAATAATAATAATAATAAACAAAACGATTTTTATCCCATAAACTTAAGTGTTTCGAATTTTTTTGCTAAAATTGTCTCGAGTAATATCCATCTGACACGCCCGCTACACTTATGTTTGCGTCATTTTTACCACCGTTGTTATCACAATATATTGTAGTCATATTATATATGAGATCTGTTATTATAAAAACGAATTTTCGAATTCACGAAAATTTACGAATTTTCAAAAATTTTAATTTAATTTCGAAAATGTTTGATGTAGAACATCGAGTCCGTGTGGCAATGTAATTATAAAGATGAAATTTTTAACGACTATCCCACGAGTAACAGTAACATATAATAATAATTAGAGTGCGGATTTCTATGCAATTGCATATTCTTTTCTTTTTCACATTTTTGGATTTTCGTCAGTAACATTGACAAATCATAATAGTTTTAACCTAATGGTGACATTTTTTTTTTTGCATATTTCTACATATTTAATGGTTATTGCATATTTTTGGATATTGAAGCGAAAATTGAAAAAAAAAAAGGTATAAAATAATATTTTGTCAAGTAGAATAATCAAAAATAAATTTTGTAGGCACTATATTGTAAACGAAATAAAGATAAGATAACTATAATCGATTACGACGTAAAATACGTGTCTATAATCTTGTTGTCAGTCAGTTATCGACATACCACTCTGTAACGTCGTTTGTCGTTTAATCCGTAAATCGTAACATGCCGAAAATAAGTAGTTCGATTCGCAATAAAATTTGAGAATAGATTTCCTCAGCAAACAAAGACACTGAGGTTTTCACTACTGATGGAAAAATAGTATTTTGCAACCCTTGTGGAAAATCTATTGTTTGCGAGAGAAAGTCTCAGGTAGATCAACACATAAAAACAGGTGGGTACTTATCAAAATAGAAATTAAAAATAGAAATACACATATTATTCCTACACGTTTTAATATATCTGTTTTAGCTGCACTTAAAAATAAGTTATCAAAACAGCGATTGCTTACAACTATTTCTAGATCGAGTTCTACCAATAACATTTTTTTTGAAGATTTATGTTTCGCTATGGTTTCTTCTGACGTGGGTACCCTTACACAAGTTGAAAAACAAACATTTTCGTAGTTTTCGAATAAATACGTAAATCATCAGATCCCGGATTAAAGCGCATTGAGAAAGAACTGTGTAAATCATGCTATCAAAAAACAATGATAATGAAATCAAAAAAAAAAAAAAAAAATGTAATTTATACAGTATTGTTGACGAAACACAAGGGGCTATTATAACATTGCAAATTTACTTGTAGGAGTTACGAATAGGGATTTTTTTTGTCTTTAATTACATACTTTATTAATTATTATAAGTTGTTAAGTGTGTAAATCAAATGAAAATTGCGAATTTTTTTACCATAATTAATTTTGAAATAAAAAATTTGTTTTTTTTTTTTGCATATTTGTTGCATATTTTCACGATTTTGACTGCGTACACTATATATATATATATGGCATATTTTAATACTTTTTAGTGCATAAAAGTCTGCGCTCTAATAATAATCATATACATTATTTATACACGCGTACATAATATTATTTCGTAATTTACATAATTTTATATTATACTACCTATTATATATATATATACTTCACGTGCGTGAAGTTGGCCCTACCACATTGTCCGATCATTTTGAAAATTATGCCAATATTTTGCAAGTAATTTGCAAGAATTTGCAAGTCCATTCCCGCAATTTGCAAGTTGCCCTGAGCGGCCCTATGACGCTTCAGAGTTCCGCACTCAGCCCAACCATGTTGCCCTAGAGAGTCGAAAGTAGATTCAAAACATTCCTCTTAATTTGCAAGAATTCGCAAGTCCATTCCCGCAATTTGCAAGTTGCCCTGAGCGGCCCTATGGCGCTTCAAAGTTCTACACTCAGCCCTACCATGTTGCCCTAGAGAGTCAAAAGTAGTGTCAAAACATTCATTGCAACTTGCAAATTGCGGGAATGGACTTGCAAATTCTTGCAAATTAAGGGGAATATTTTGACACCACTTTCAACTCTCTAAGGCAACATGGTAGGGTTGCGTGAAGTTGACCCTACCTTTCTATAATTAGCGATATCTCGGTTAATAAGAACTTGCAAATTGCGGGAATGGACTTGCAAATTCTTGCAAATTACTTGCAAAATATTGGCATAATTTTCAAAATGATCGGACAATATGGTAGGGCCAACTTCACGCACGTATATACTTCTTCTCGTTCTTCTTCTCTCCCGACAATTATTTGGGGTCGGCCAAATACATATTTCACGCACGTTTTTTTTTTTTTTCGCTTAATATTATAAGTACTATTTAAACGTCCACACGGGTAGGTATATATATATATATATATATATATATTATACCGCATACCACACCGACCATAATACCGGAACAATAATTTAAATAATAAATACGAAAACGAATAATATTACCTGTTTCGATAATTTGCGTCACTCACGGGCCAATTTATATTGCGTCTATATATTATTATTATTATTATTATTATTATTATATTATATTTCGGGCGTCTAATACATTCACGGTGCCGGTGCGAACTGTGAGACGAAATGAGCGAACGCGTATATTGAGAATATTCAGTGTAAATATATTATGACGTCACATATGTACCTACAACGGTCGCTTCGCGTTTGTGGAAGGGGCTGTTGATACGATATGAAAATAAATCGGAAATTCAATTTTTTTTCTTCTTTTTCTTCTTTTTTATGAACTCATACTATACTATATATGACATACCGGCTGTCTAGTACGTTTCCCAGTGCCCAAACAGTATACGGTACGGTATATGCGTCAAAATTACAATCGCGTCTGCGGTGCTTGAAACCAGCAGCCGTTTTACATTGCAATATATATTATAGTATTATTTATTATATATGTATATCTGTCGGCAGAAACCGAATATACACGTGAATGTTCGTTTATTGTTTTAAGGTTTTTACGTACGTTTCGATTTTTTATAATAATAGCAGACGGTATCTATGTTATTGCTTTAATGTGAATACTAAACGATATAGGTACAAAAAACACACACACACACAGAGTTCTGTATAGAATATATTTTTTATAGATTCGTTTTAACTGGATTTGCCACGACGTATATACGAATCGATTTCTGCCGCATATTATAACGCCCGCTCGGATATAATAATCGTAGGTACGCCCAATCAAATATCGTTGGTAGAATTAACAATGTGCAATAATCGAATTTTAACACTCCAATATTCGTTGAAACAATACAATTCTTATTAACTTAATGTATACGTTGTTAAATTAATAAAAAAACGTGTTTACAATAACAAATTCATTTCGTAACGAAATAAAATGTTATAAAATGGAAAAAACATACGTATTAACATAGCTAAATTACAAAAGTTAATTTTTACAAATACAGGATTCGAGTCCTTAAAATTATTCAAAAAATGTGTATACCTATACCTATATAATCAATACGTTATACTTAAAACAAAAAAAAATATATACATACCAATTTTTTATTAATTAATAATTACAATTGAACGTTGATTGAAATATGTGTTGTGAATTCATAAAAACCGTCCACCTGACCAACGTGTTATTAAAAATTGAATTGAAAAAAATCAAATCCTCCGCGGCATTATAAGGAACATATAATATAGGCAACTTCATATTATTTTACTGGGCGACGTTTTGCGCACGTGATATGCGCGTATAGTGTTAGTAACGACATATCATAGGAAATCGTGGGGATGTGGGGAAATTATAATCATCCACTGCATGTATGAGTACATGATAAATTTTTCGACCATTTCGTCGTATTTCGCTCTAAACTATTTCCAACGGCCACCCCTCCGTATACCTAATCGGCCGATCTCTCATCCTATTTTCATATCCGTAAACATACGCGTCACCACCATTATGAGGATTTTCAAGAGGGTTTGTACGGGCAATTTCCATTGAATTTTGAGAAAAATAAAAATGAAATATAAATTTAAAATATTTAAATATATTTTAAAAGTACACTGAACTAAATTTCATTGGTAGAATTAACAATATGCAGTAACCAAAATTTTAACAAACAAATATTTATTGAAATAATAATATTTTTATTATTTCAATGTATATATTGTTAAATAATAAAAATGTGGGTTTACAATAACAAATTCATTTTGTAGATTTCATAGAATATATAATACAATAAAAATAATTTGTAAAATTAATACACATTTTATTAAAATAAAAATAAATAAAAAATAAATAAATATAAATAAAAATTGAAAAATTATTTTTTTCAAATTGACTATTTTGACTAACAAATATGGGCGTTTGTTCCACGGAGAAGAAAGGAAGAAATGAACACAAAATATTATTGTAATCGAATTAACAAAATATTTGTTAATTCGAATAAATTTGTATTCAATTAGACAATTTTGCCCAAGGCACTGATAAAAGATATTGTTAAATCAATAATACGTTTTGTTATTTTACTGTTAAATTAACAAATATTTTATTTCTAAATCAACAAACATTTTATTGGACGTATATTAACAACCATATTATCGAATTAATCTATATTTTTATTGAAATCACAGATATATTTAGTTCCGTGTATACAAATATATTTACAGTGAAAAATTATGTCATGGTAATCAGGGGTGAGACTAGGGGGTGGGGTGTTACAACCCTCCCCTACCCCTGGAAACTATTTGGCTAAAAGAGAAAGTTTATTACTTTTTTTTTGTAAATCGTTTAGAATGTATATGGTCGGCCAAAATAAGAAAAAAGTTGGTAACCTTTTTTGTTTATTTACATTTCATTGTAAGTCGTATCTGGAAACACACCTCCCCGTCAGAAATATGTTTTCGGCTCGTCCCTGTTTGTAAATATTCATATTGATAATAGGTAGGAATAATTAAAAACCAACGTAATAAATCATTGTTTTTAAGGAAAATAATAATAAAAAATATCTATACACGTATGTATAACAAAATTTTTTATAACGTGAATCTAGATAAATGTGGGTATTCAGAGGATTTTTAAGGGGTTCTAATAGGCAATTTTTAGAGTATTTTAAGAAAAATTAAAATCTAACAATTGAAAAATGTTCATATGCAATGTAAAAATAAATAATTATAATTTGTCTCATATTACTGTACATTGTAAAAAAATAAAAACAAAAATAAAGCGGCCAAAAGCATTATCTGCCTAGCGTACTGCCTAGCCGTTTTGTAATATGTGCATTTAAACACGTTTTATTAAAAAACTAACTTTTTTGATTTATTTTAAATAGATAGAACTCTAAAATATATATTTTAAATAAATAGAAAAATTTAAATATCGAAAAAAAGGCTACGTGTAACACTAGATAATGTTTTATCTATAATTTACTATTCATTTCATATTTCTAAGATATTTCTGTAGATCGTTAAAAATGAGAAATGAGTTAGATATTAGAGAAACTAATATGAGTTTTCGTTGAAAACTGTTTGCGCTGACGTCCTTTTAACTACATATTGTAGGACATACAGTTAAATGAACGCTACACCCATATTTGATATATCTGTCTAACCAACTGACAATATAGAAATTATACGTTCAGCATTCTTATTATAACTTCGTCAATATTCTAATAATGGTGCAAATATTTATCTATATTGGCAAATTGATAAACAAGAATATTATCTATATTTTAGTGCCGTCATTTTTCCTAAGTACCTAAACACTTTTAAAAGAGATATAACTATTTATATAATTTCAATAATTTGCAGAATAGACATATTTCTCTTTACAATTAAAATTTCGGGGAAAAAAACTACGCTACGATATGGATAACAATCTCGTCTATAAATTTGCCAAATATGTAAATTTACTCTAAATTTAATTAATATTGACGAAAGTTGTGATACGAATTTCGAATGTAAATTTCCTATTAATAACGTCGGCTCTATTTATATACCTAGCTACTACCGTATAAAATACAACAATAAAAAGCGGTACCTATCTATATTGACACGAATTTTTTCAATATCGATGTCGATAATTTGAATGTTTATTAATTCAATTTTTTTTTTTTAATCGATAGTTTCGCGAACAATCGAATAATTCGACATATTATTATAACAACGGAATAAGTCGACAGTGTAATATTATCAATCGGTTGTGCCCATCTCTATCTGATAACCTACTCAGAGAATGCAAATACGTACGGGTACGTCGGTATAGAGTCCTCTTGAAAAGTTGATTTTTTTTTTTTTTGTAAACTTTTTATATCGATTAGATAATGTTTTTTTCATCGACTTATTACGTAATTATTGTATAAATTGTCAATGTGCAGTGAACTTGCTTTTTACACCCATCCAGAGTTAGACGCGGTGTAATATAATTGCAATATACTACTAATATATTACTTTACTCGACGATTAAAATCAGTTAAAATAATATATTCATATACATTATACAATATACATCCCAGTGTAAACATATACTTAGCCACCTAGGTCATCGTTGCAGTGTATAGCGTATAACTATATAGCATATAACTGATGGTGTTTGGCGTAGTGTACGAATTAGCATTATTCGATTTCCTTGTTCCAATATTTCCCGACAAACGGATTAACGGCGACATCTTCGAATCCGGAAACTTGTTTGCATCTCGTGATTGAGAATTCGAAATTTCTATACACCGAACCAAATGTATTATATCTGTGATTACAATAAATACACGGATTGATTTGATAATATGGCTGTTAATATACGTCCAATAAAACGTTTGTTGATTTAGAAATAAAATCTTTGTTAATTCAACAGTAAAATAACAAAACGTATTATTGAATTAACAATATCGCTTTAGCCTCGGGTAAAATCGTCTAATTTAATACAGATTTATTTTGATCAACGAATATTTCGTTAATTCAATTTTAAATATTTTGTGTTCATTTCTTTCGTTCTTCTGCGTAGAACAAACGTCCATTTGTTAATCAAAATAGTCAATTCAAACAGAATATTTTTTTCAATTTAATAAGATATTTTACAGTATAACAATAAAATGTGTATCGATTTTACAAATTATTTTTATTCATTTATAACTTATATATTTTGTGGAATGTACAAAATGAATTTGTTATTGTAAACACATTTTTTTATTAATTTAACAATACATACATTAAAATAATAAAAATTTTATTATTTCAACGAATATTCGTTTGTAAAAATTTGATTATTCCATATTGTTAATTCTACCAAATGACATTTGGTTTGGTGCATAACTTGCATTTCCTTTGCTCACTTTGATTGAAGTTTCCGCAAAATACGTCGCTTAGATACGCACGTGGCGCTTTTTCACATCTAAACCCCTGACGTTATCATCATTACTATTCATCATTATTACAAGTTAGTAGTTACTGAGAACCTGCTATATAAATATACCCGATATAAATTATCGTAGAAATATTTTCACATCGGGTACAAATGTAATATCCTGTATTTCATATACCATTTGGTACTCACTCTTACCGCTATCACATATTAAATACATAACATGTATATTTATATTTTAATAGGACGTCGTGCACATAATTTTTTAAGGGGTTTTATACAGGCAATTCTTTTATAAAATTTTAAGAAAAATGAAAGTCCGACAATTTGATAATATATTTTTAAAGTAATTTAAAAATAGTCTTTTGTCAATGCCATTTTCGATTGTTGTGTAAGTGCGATACATATTTGTTAAAGAAAACATGCTTACGCATTTTTCATTTTCAACAACTTGAGAATATCGTAAAAATACGAAATAAAAAAATAAATTATAAAAAACATAATTATCTATGGAATCTACGTAGCCGATTTTTGATGTGTGCGTTGTATACACGTTTCATGAGTGGATAAAAAGTCAATTTCTTATGACTTTTTTCAATAACCACTATAAATCTTTAAAAATTATATATATATAAAAAAAAAAAAAAAAAAAAAAAAAAAAATGCTTCACGGATCGCTAGATAATATTATTATTGGCTATAAAATGTTTTTTGTGTTTGTGTTTCTAACATCATATTTGTAAGTTGATAAAAATGAAAAAGTATTTCATTGAAAAATTTGTAGATAAGTATATGTGACGCCCTCTTAATATGATATCTATTAATGTACACAAGATTAGGCACACGCGTACCTACTATATGGTCATCAAAAATTATTATGCGTACGAATGAAGTTCGATTTGAAAAAAATTAATTGGCTGTATGTCATTATTATGATTGGACCACTCCTCGCGGAATTTTCGGGTACACACATGAAATAGAAAAAAAACCGAAACTAAATAAGTAAAAAAAAAAAAACCACATCATTGTAAAACCAATACATTCCTAATCGCTCAGAATATTTAATTATAACTATTTGTTACGATGACGTTTCGTTTTAATCAATTACTGTAACAGACATATATTATATTATCATGCGAATACATTATAATCATCTCTGTTGCCGATTCTATTGCTGCGTAGGATGGCCGTGAGAGATATTGAATGTATTTGCTCGGCCACCCGGTATCGGTGTATAGATTTTAGATTCTGAGCGTAGCGAGGAAGCTTATGGTTTTACAATGATGTTTATTTTATTTTATTTATTTTTTTTTTTCTGTAAACACTTTTTCTACCAGAAGGAGTGCCCCGATCTTTACACTCATACCCGGTTTCCGGTAGCAAATTGCATCTAGTTGGTACTTTTGAGAGGTCATTTTTCGATTTTCATAATAGTTTTTTAATTCGTAAGCAAAAACTACCAAAAAATTACGA
>JAIPRL010001468.1:36572-82144 GCA_025469235.1 Pemphigus obesinymphae | reverse complement strand
AAACACTTTGGTGCTTTCCCTACACCATCGACATCACGGCCGTTGGGTAGACCCGCACATATAACTGATGGAACGGCTACCGTAGCCGCTGTCAGGCTGGTACTGGTCACTTGGTCCCTTAGGCTATATCCACACTCAAGTACGCAATTTTGTTTTCCCCGCGAACATCCGAGATGGGAAAACTCGCCTATATTCTTTTTAATACTTCTCATACTTTTTTGACAAGTTTTATGCCAGCTGTCGACCTGGCGCAACCTCAATAAGTCGACTTCTACGACAGGCATGAGGAAACCGTGGAGGTATATTATTAATATATTTAATTAAAAATAGTATATTTATAATAAATAAATAATTATGGGATTAATATTAGCATGCCCTGCTACCTACCTATTCCTCCATGAAATAATTTTGATTAAACAATGTACAAGACAAATATTGCATTACATATTGTTGAATGAATAAAATATATAATACAATAACAATTGTGCCAATGATCACGTAGTTAATAATATATATTTCCACTTTAGACATAAAATAAATTTTAACTAGTTATTCAGAAAGTTAAACTGTTACATAATTGTAACTTGATTTAAATACAAACAGGGGCGATAGAAAACCTGAATGAACAATTTTAATAACAATACATAGAATATTTTCATTCTCAGGTGACGAAATAATAAGATACATAAAATTAATGAAATCGATTATTTCCCAAGATAGAAGAGCCATTTCCATAAGCTATTTCGCAGATCTTCCTTGTATAACGTTGTTATGTCAGAACGGATATTGTTCCAATGAAAATTATTAATGTTGTCACTATAGGATATGGCGTGATGTAAATGTTATAACGAGATTCTGGGAAAACAACTTATACATTAGTTTCTAAAATGTCTACCTAAAATTACTTAATTTACATTTTATATTAATAAAATGTTGACATTTCTAGTCTGGGATTTCATAGGAATATTAACGAAAGGGATAAAAGCCTAAAATCCCCAAAAAATATTTGTTAAGTAAAAAGAAGTAGGTATTATAAAAAAAAATTCAATTTTCTAATAATTTATTCCATATGATGATATCGTGATAAGTGTTCCTGTAATTACACGGTTTCGTTTAAAACTTAATAATAATAATAAGAATATTATGCACATTGCTAAAGCGATATCTAATATAGAATTATTTGATTCATAACAATGAATAATGTACAAAGTTATTTTTTATATTTTACTTGAGTACGATTTTGTTTTTGGTTTTTTTTTACGACAAACTTAACTATACGGCTTTAATCAAACAACTATAATGTACATTCCAAGCTAATCTGAATAATAATTAAGTTTTACCATTAATTTTATTTTTTCCAAACTTATTATATTATATTTTCATTTTACTTTTTTAGTTACTATACAACCGTAGTACAAGCTGTTGTCCGACAAGTATTTACTCATTGTGAAATTTCATTCAAATAAATAATTGTTTTATAATCCTGTATTTTTTTTCAACAACTAGATTACTTATAAATGAATTACACATAAAATATTAAAATTAAAAAAACAGTCGGAAATATATTTTTAAAACATTTTTTAAATAGAAGAAATTAACTGTCATTTTAAAGAGTTAAGTTATCTGAAAATATTGATGATTTTGCTTATTAATTTTCTCATATCTAATAGTAATTTTTATGATTTTTATTTATTTATTTATTTTTTTTTGTTAAATCTATTAAAAATTCAATTACTATTTTGATAAATCCAGGACGATTTAACATTTTTATTCACCCGAAATTGAATGTTAATATTTTTTCAACAATCAATATTCAACATTAAATACTGCACTTTTATTAGGTAGTAAAAATAAAAATATAATCTCAAAATCGGGTACACGAAGATAACGATAATTATTTTATATCATTAAATTTGTTATTTTTTCCCCAATTGAACTACCATCATGATGATAACATGCTTTATAATAATCATTTTATAAGACATACCTTTTTAGAATGTGTACTGTTACGCTCTTAGTAATAATAAAGGGTTAATTTAATTATCTTATATCAATGAAAATATAAATTTTAGCGATTCAATAGTAAGCGCTTAAGCGGTTTTTGGAAAGAAGGAGGGCGTGTAAAAAATATCATAACCTCAATTTTTATAAATATTGGCCTTGGATCGCTTTAGATCTACTTCTCAGGTACAGATTCATATATATTTATGTGATTATATTATGAGACATTTAATTTAATTTATTTAATCATCGATACCACAATAGTATGTTAGTAAGTTAGTATGTATTAGTAGCATATTATAGTCTTACCTATAAGTGTGAGAATAATCGACGAACTAACGTAAGCCACGAGTATGATGACCAAACTTGCCATTATGGCCAGAGGAATAGATTTTTTCGGATTGTGAGCTTCTTCGCCCGTGGTCGCAATGATGTCGAATCCAATGAAAGCGTAAAAACATGTTGCTGCCCCTTTAAACACCTAAATCGTAAAAACATTTAGTAAACTTTTAATTTTTTCTGGAATTAAAATGATTCTATGTTTTGAAAAATAAAAATACATATTATGATAGTATTATATATATATATATATATATACATGTATATAGTATAAAGTTTCAATTTCGTCCATATTTTTATAAAAGCACAATTTTTTTTGTTATTGTAAAATTCACATTTGCACTTTTATTTGTATATTAAATTAACTAAATTATATATTCAACCAAACAGTCATTATAATTTCCTAGAAATCTTGATAAAATATAATAAAGTTGTTTTTATATTGTTTACCAGGAGTCCTATAAAAATATGGTGGACGAGTATACAAAGATATTTTTTTATATACCGACTATATTTACGACCTATGTAATTTTTTGTGCAATATATATTTTTTTTATCCTTAAAGAAAAAAAACGCGTTTTTTCACATCCTTTGAGAAGTGTTTCTCATAAATTTATCATAAATAACAGTTCTTCGGTGAACCTCAGCTGTAATATATAAACAAGCAATTCCATATATTTTTGTTTGACGATTTTTTTTTATTCTTTTAGGTAGCGTGCAGTAAATATTATTTGATTATAGGTTAAATAATATGTACAACCGTAGTTTACATCTATATATTTTTACAAACTAAATATTAAATTATCAATTATGTACAGCTCGTTTATACGCGAGAACTAATGAATGGCATGCAAAAAATATTCTACAAGAAAATTTTGTTAAACATTTAAAAAAAAATTATGTACTTTGAATATTAATTAGTTATTCATTGCATGCCTATTTTAAATTACAATGATTATAATTTATGTATTGATTAATTGTAAACTATAATAGAATAAAATATAATAGACCGGTATATGAAAAAAAATTGTGTATTTAGTAGATAAAAATATAAATAACTTATTTTCAGTAAATTAAATATAATAATAGGCATATAGACTAGGTACAGTATATGTGAATTGATGTAGACACAAATATATTTTTCGTTAATATAATGTATTTAATATAAAACTAGTGCTAAGTGCATATACAAAATATGAATTTATATATTATATGATTTCATGCGTGGCATGTAAAAATAGGTTTGGTTCAGTTCTTTTTATAGATATTTTTCGGGTGGTTCACCTGCTCCTTTGCTCAATAGTACGAGTCGCCATTGTGTATATAGCTCCAGTTGGATTTTGTTTCAGAGAGTAGTCTGTGTATATATATAGATAATTTAAAGTGTGTATTTGCCTTAACCAAACCAGTCCATACAGATAATTGGACTATAAACAGTTATATGGCATAGTTTAAGAACCCAGTAAAAAAACACTAAACACGGAATACGACTAGAAAAGAAACAAACGGGGAAATAATTTGAAAAGTGAAAGTTTCGCCATTTAGTGACGAAATTGGACAAGCAGCTTCAAAAACCGTACGATAGATACGAAAACCGAATCATAGAGTGCGGGTATTATAACCGCTATCAAACCAACGTTAGAAGAACGTCAATATAACTAGTTTAAATATCAAAAGAAAGAATAGGCACAAAGAGTGGACAAGAACAAAAACTAAAATACAGTTGAAATAGAAAAATTCCGGGGTTCGTAGACCTGTTTGCGAAGCATACGGGATAGTATAAATTGCACAGATCAGATTACCTGGAAACAACACATGTACCAGACGAATCGGTAGATAAAAACGGTAGAAAAAAAAAATCCAACATCCCGTCCATTCTTGATTACACCAATTCTACCTCCACTAAACTCAGACAGTCTATTTCTTCTTCCCCTTTTCCACACATCGCGTCTATCTCAACCCACCCCGGCCTACTCAACGGCCACAAAAGAAACCGTCCTCTCAACTTCTAAATAATCTAAAACCAAAAATTCACCCCCTCACACCTCATAACTCCTGATACATCCAACCCTCTGGCAGAAGCACAAGCTTGAGACAGAGTACCCCCCCCCCTTTACAAAGCAAGTCAAGTAGATAAAACATACAATAATTCCGATCACAAATAACAGCATATAATACAACCCCCTACGCATAATAGGCTACCGCCCGACAAGCGTTGAACAGGCCACATGGCCGTCCAAGCCAGCAATGCAATGATAAAAACATTTCATTTCTAATCGTCTCCAATTCCTTAATATTTGTATCAGACCTCACCATCCGTAATTCTTTTCACTTTACACCTTGAACGAAAATATCTTGGAAACGCCAAAACTGAAAACATTATTCATCAGGAACTCTTTCACCATAGTATATACCCCCACATCAATCAACTCGTTCTTTCTACTTCGTCACCGAACATTAACTCAAATTTCCGACCAATTTATTGGTCACTACTAATCAACTAATCATGTTTCACTAACCCACACAGTTATCTTATTCAATACCACGGTTATAGATAGATCTATAACCGTATTTAACACTGTTGGTCACAGCCTAAAAAATGTAAACAGACTAAACGGTCGTTAACCTAGCAACTGCAACAGAAAAAAACACCCTATTTCTGATATCGAATATTATCTTTTTAAAAAAAAGAGTATATATCGAAAATTTATAAAAACGTGTAATACATTCGTAACCGTCCCGCACTCCATCAACGGTTTCTGGTTACCTTAGTTTTACCCCGACCACTACTTCTGTGAGTTATGTCTGTCCATTCCTAAAGGTCACTACTGCGGTAATAACCTAACCTAACGATCCTCTTTGTATGCGCTAATTTGGCAAGTTATGTCACTCGCTCCCAACCAATCCGTTTTCATCGTTACTGTTGAGGAACTTCACATCAACACTTGTTATCGGACCATTTCAACCTCCACGGACACCATCGGGGAGGAGAAACTTTCAAGATATCTCCTATACGGGTATCAACGTCACCATTCGGATTCAAACCGTCCGGATTCATCTTCGCCCAGACGGATTTTTCACCGTCACTGGATTATCACCAACCATCGGATAAACCGTTGACGTCGGCTCCATTATCTCGGCACCCTAGCACCATCGTGAGGACATCGTTGCAGTCCATTACTACGACGAGCCGTTAGGAATATAAATACGGAATATCGTATATCGGCAGTCCGCTACAAGCGCCGGCACTCCCATTCACGGACGCAACAGGCTAAACTAGTAGTCATTATGATTTTCGGATTAAACACGAAATGTACGTACGTAGTTGAGACAACATTTCCACGACGCTGTTTATCGACTACTGATATCGTTCCCTCCCTGAAAAACACGCAGCATCCGAAATCTATCGGACGACTCCAAATCTTGGGCAATAGGCTTTGGCGACTCATTTGGGTAAGCAGGGTTAATGTGGAACGTCTTTCTTGGACGTGAGGCTCTAGGCTACGACGATTGTATCTACTCCCGGTGAATCTCCACTATATTTGTACATATATCAAATACGTCATATTAATAAATTGTATATATGTAAATACTTTCATAAAAATAAAGAGACACTTTTTACCTTAAAGACCACTCTCTTTATTCACGGGACGGTTCAATACACTCAACGTATATTGGAATGTTTCAAGTATTACTGGATATTGGTGTTTATAAGTTAATTGGTCGACTTTTGTAGCACTTTTTGGTAAAATATTTTTGCTTATTTTTAATATTTGAGGATGTGGGTAGGGGAAGAGTTTACTTTACAGGTGAGCTATTTCTTTTTTGTTTGTAAAAATGTTTTTTATGTTCCATATCACTTTGTTGTATACGAATTGTTGTTGGCCGTTGATAGTTCTCAGCATTGTATGTTGAAGGATTTCCAGTTCATTCAAAATTGTTGGAAGACTTGCATACATAGTATTCGGTATAGTGTATTGAGGATACTTTAAAAAAATATTTTTCAAGTATTTAATTCAATATTTTGAATCCTTTTTAAAAGTGTTTTTTTCCTTGAAAAAAAAACTTTTTAGATCCCAATTATATTATATTTAAAATGAATTTTTTAGTATTTTCTTGTCCGACTCCAATGTAAGTCGTTCTCTCAGTATATACAATTATTAAAATTCTTGTAAAACTGACTTAAATTTAAACCGGTATAAGTTTTAATATATATACTTAATATATCTACCAAGTTTCAATTATATAATTATATGTATAAACTGTGTTCAAAATAACTGAATACACTTTATATAATATCCTGAAGATTATAGCTAATTTAAATATTGTTTTTCTATATATATATAAATGTATAATTACAAAAATAAAATGTTTTCCCTTTTAGATTTAGTAACTATAAATAAACTATGACAAAAAGCAAAATTTAACTTTTTCTGAAATATGTATACGTATATAGCTTATAAAATAAATACAAACTTCGATAATTTGATTTGGTACGTTATCCTAATTGCGATAAAATCTATATTAAACATAGTACATATTATTTGACATATTTTATAGACTTGTAGAATAATTAGAATAATAATGGTATATTAAATACCTAACCATAAACATATTTTAATACATTTATATGATGATAAAATATGTAAATTAAACTGTCACAATATGGATAGTGTACCGAACTAGTCACATCACAGTTTATATATTTTCATCGCCGCGTTCCTATAGATTTTTAGGAAACGATTAGTTTTATTACAGTTTAACATCTCCCCACAGTACAAATTTTTTTTTTTTTTTTTTTTAATAGCAACACCTATTTTCCTAATAGTGCTTTAATGTACAAACCTAAATCTAAAATTAACTGAGTTAGAGCCATTTAATATTTAAAAAAATCATAATTTCATAATTTTTTAATAGCTATTACTCGGTCAATTTCGGATTTAGAATAATGTTTAATATGTCTTAAAATGACTTAAAAAAATTATTCAATTCAAATCTTGTATGAGTAAAATTGAGGGAATACAACGATATTTTTATTTTCAATTTTCATTGTTGTTTGGTCAAATTTTTACAATATACTTAAATAATTGGATTTATGAAAGTATAATTTAACTTATCAAACATTATACTAATCCTAAATTTGGCAGACTTAAAGCCATTTAAAATGTTAAAAAAAATTGGATAGATTTTTTTTTTCAAAATTTTGATTGGTTTTAATTCGGTTAAATTTAGTTTTAGGAACATAGTTTATACATAAAAATTATTTTCAAAAACACGACATATTTTATTTTCAATATCAGAAATAGATGTTTCTATTTGAAAAACAAAAATTGTATCACACATTTCCAAATTCAATAGAACAAAAATTACACAAAAATGTGTATATAATTGATTTTTAACAGAAAAAAATGTTGCATCATTAAAATTGGTTCTCAATTCAATGATCTATAAAATTTTTTCAATTATCTTAAATAGATACTGTACACCGTAAAATCTACTAGAATTGTGTATTAACGAATCATAAAGTAAGGAGTTATTGTTATTTTTTTTATTCTGAAATGATACTGTATAGTCGAGAAAATTTTTAAAAACGTGATTTAATTATATTGGCAATTTTGCCGGTTTTATCGACCCACTGTTACACGCTAAGTGTATGTTTCAGTTATGTCTTTCGTAATTCTTACGGTCCTCGATGTGTATATACAAGAACGCACAAGAGGCTATTTCAAGACGTTAAAATGGGTTTTGTTAACACAAACGGGATCGTTGTAGTTTCCGAGGGATCAATAAAAAAAAGGGACAGAAAAAGAGCTCTCGTAATCAACCAGACTGAAGACGCGGTCGTAAAAACGAGGTGACTATTCTCGGTAGTGTTATTAGACCAACGTCAGCCATACCAGTACAATTTATTGCCATTTTCCTTCAATTCCCGAGTTTATGTGAAACGTAAAATGAAAAAAATATTGCATTTTTTTTTATTTTGTTATAACTTATAACGTATATATTATACTTATATAATAATTCGTTTTGAGTGTTTACAAAATGGTTCGGATATACAATAAAATATAGTAATAACAGTTACCGGAGTAACATAATATGAATAACATATTAGGTAAAAATTAATTAACAAATTTATAAAATTCAACCATTATTATTATTAATAGCTTCAAATAGTGTCTCAAAGTAAGTAAGTATTGGGCGATGCAGACAGACAGATCTTTTGTGCTTGGAAATGTTCAGCCGATATTAAAATTTTCCATCCTCAATATCCTCGCAAAATAAAATTGTAATCAATAAAGTTTGTGAGGTCACCCACATGCCAAAAATGTACTGTACAGATTAAAATTTTAAGCTCTCAGCGTCAACATTATTTCAATAATTCATTATAATATAATAGGCATAATAGTACTCGAATTTATTAGATAATATTATCACTGTTGAATATATTCATTTTTATTTTTGCAAAACATAATTTTATATTTTTATTTTTGATTGGTTGATTTGTGTTTTCTCAAGAGACACCATACATACAATATAGCATATCAATCTATTTTTATTGTTCGAAATGTATATTTATAGTGTTAGTTTTGGATGTTATATTTACTCAACAATATCGCACAGGAAAATTGAATTCGTTGTCCTTGACAACTATCCATTCTTACTGTCGGCAAAATGTGATCGAGAGGCCATTACGAGAGAACTCATCAAGATTTAGTAGTACGATTTTTTCTGGTACTCACGTCGAAATTATCTTATATTTTATTATTATTGATTATGATAAATATTGTATTGATTTTGTTAAATAGATAAATAGATTTCGAATAAATCATGTTACGAAAATGTCAATGATAAATTACTGACATATGTCTCTATTTATATCATACGAACAGTTTGTGATGATATATCTGTTTGGTAAAAATTGTAAAATTGCAAAATAAAAGTAATACATTAAATTATGATTTTTTTTTTTCTTTTTGTTCATCTTGGAGAAAAATTCATTCTATACTTTTATGTATTTTATGTATAAGAGAAGTACTTAAAGTAAATAATAATTTTTCTCTCGAATTTTTCCCATTTTTGTTATATATTTATGTAATATGTCATTGTTCTGTTGCTGTTATTACTATTATGTGAAAAAATATTTGATATGATCTTGAATTTGAGTCTAAAGACGTTTACTAAACAAAATTTAAATCGGAAAACAAAATTAATGTTATAAAATATAAGGCAAAGAGCAAGTAAACTAATTTTTTTATTAATTGGTTTAGAGAGAATAAAATTTAAGTTAAAAATTAAGAATGTAAGTATGCACCTCAATCAGTATTTATTCATATTCATATTTTCATTTATTTCATGAATGTATATATTATAATAGGTACATAAAGTGATATATATAGATAAAAATATAGTAATAGGCTAAAAAATTGTAAATTGGTATAAGTACGTACTTATTTTGTTCGGTAAAATATTAAATCGTTCGTAAAATGATAGTTCAAGACTCGAGTTTGGTGAAAATATTATTATTTTTATTTTACAATATAAATTTTATTATTTTTATATAATTTTTAAAAGCACTTTCTAGGTTATAGCAAACAACATTAAAATTTTTAATTTAAAGGTTAACATTAAACAATTCTAAGCACGATTCAGATTCCAATTAATTTTTTATCATTTAAAAATCTCTGTTATTAAAAAAAAATTTCGTTTGTCGGTACTATTCGCAAAAATACTCAACAAATAATTCGGTTGTGAATGTTTTTCTCTAATATATTTATGATATTTATTAAATACCGTATTTATACGTAACATATCGCATTTTTTATAGACTCGTTGAGACCGCTTGTAAACTATTTTTCGATATCTACGAATTAAAATTTACTAGGATTTCGACTATTCCGATACATTGTTGTATTACGATCAAATACAACACATTATAATCATGTGGTGTATTTTTTTTCTACTTTTGTTTCAGTGGAATAGGTTATATTATTAGTAGGTATATATACCACCGACCACTGAGAACGTGTAACCATGTTATACCACGTTTGCGTCTACAGAGGTCTATTATATCAGTACAGCCTATTGGTACATGTTTATACTCAGGGCATTACAAGTGACATTATTATTTTGTTGTAATTGCATATAAATTTAATTGACGATTCTTTACGTTCAAACGAAAACCTATATTTAAATATATTTCCTGTAAATATGATAAACAGACATATTTTTAAATTATTGGTTTATGATTTTAAAGATGTTAACAAATTACGAAAATATATCTATTTGCATTTTGAATAAATAACCATCATGTTTTATTGACTTTGTTACAAGAAAACCAAAACCAAGTTATAATTATAATTGTATTAAAATATATCAAAATGATATATTATTCCTTTAATGTAAGTTTCACTTTATTCAATTGGTTCGTGTAAACATTTTTATAAACTCATAAAATAATTAGTATTCATATGAATAATTATATAATATATTATTTAAATAATTAGTTCATCGTCAATTTGATAAAATATTAATTATAAATCTTTAATAGGCAATAAACTATAAAACACTTATTGCACGGAGTATGAACCATCCGAAATTAATAATTTTTAGAGTGAAACACTATTTTTGTTCAATCGTATACTCAGAGAAAAAAAATTAATGAACGTGTTATCAATTGGAAGGATGAGAAAGGCCAACCGTAGAGGAAATCGGTCTCGCACCTTTTTGGCAGACAGCCGGGGCGAATTAATGTTATAAATTATATACCATCAATAAATGTGCTCTTAAGAATAATTTATACGAAAACGAATAAATAAACAGATTTCTAACTAATGTTTAACGAACTTACCCCGCCCCAACCATTAGGTAGAAACCCATCGTTCTTGGTCCAATTATCGAGGTTGACGTAAAACAAGCCAGCGCTCATGAGAAACACCCATGCTGCCAAGTTGATAGCGTTCATCAAATGGTTGAATATTAAACTCTTTTTCACTCCAGCTGCGAGTAGGATCATCATCAGCAGAGTAATGCCTGCGGCTAAAATGTCTGGCTTTCCTGTGTGAAACATAAAACATACATCTTTAAAAACGTGTAGTAGGTATTCACGGTGTCAATAAGCTACAATGATTGAATCATAATTTAAAATGCCTTAGAACAATGTTATTAAAAATGTCATAAAGTATTGATTTATTATTTTTTTATCGGAACATCTATACCTAATCTGCATAATAATTTATAGTGTATGACAATAAATTATAGAATATTATATCAAACAAGATAATACGTATGTTTTTTGTACATAAAACAAAACAATCGCAAATAATATCAATAATCAATAGGCTACGGATGTATTTTATTTATACAGTGAATAAGTACATATAAACACACTTTTGCGAAAAAGAATTGTCTAATCTTATTAAATATAAAACATTATAGCGACTTCGATAAATTATTTATCCGACTAAAAGCTATTCAGTTAATATAATTTATTTCATTTATCGTGTAAAATGGAAATAGTACGTTTCAAATACATCGGATTAAGATTCAACTGTTTATTGGCCGTAGACACTCTTCGATCTACTGCAGAGAAATATTATTAAAACAACCCGGTCATTTTGTGATTAATATCTCGAGTAGTTAAACGCAATTAAATACGTAACATGCCTAATAATAAAATCGTTCTGAAATGATTTTAGTTAAACTGTTTGTTCGCTGATATATAGATATGTATCATTATTTCCTAAAGATATCAAAGATAAAAACTATAATCATTACTTATGATCCGACAAAAAAAAAACAATGTAACAGCAGCTATAATAGTTTAGCAGTTACATCTAAAATGGGATCATCTATGGATATCGTGTTCGTGTATATAGGAGAGACGTAAAGTACAATTAAGTTAAGTGGTCACTTTTTCTGTTTTTTATCTCCTTTTCCAAACTCTCACTAACATTACACAGTGGGCAAATATTAAACAGGAAGTAGGTATTATATGGTCTAGACAAAAGTACTAAAAAAAAAAACGAAGTGCAAATATGCCAAATATTTATACTTTATATTATTACTCGAATTTCACTTCTCGTTTACTAGTCCACGTGAAAGAGGTCATTACTATCGATGAATTGTTGAATAATGAACATCATAAAATATTCAATAAAAATATATTATAAAATAATGCGCCTTGGTTTTGTTTTTAGACTGATATTCTCCTATTTCTCGGAGAAAAACAAAATTAAAACGTGAATATTTTATTTGGGTTAAAAACATAATAATCATTATCTCTATTTAATCTATAGTATCTAGTATCTATTTAATCTACATATTAAACCGAAATCATAAATTGTATCTAAAAATGTAAATAGCTATAAAAAAAAATAGTGACTTTTTTCATGAATTTTTTAATATCAACATAATGACACACTTTTAACTTTGTATTACATTTTCACGCCTTAAAATCTATAATTACCCCTTTTATGATTTAAATAACTTAACATTTTAAATTTCTATAAAAAGACTATAATTGGGAAAATATTTTTAATACTAAATTATATACACTGTAAAAATGTCATGTCATTAGAAAATTCGAATACATTCATTACCGAAATAATATATTTGGGCCAAAAACACTAAATAGCTATTATACAAATTTATTATGATAACCAATTTTTTTAATGTAGTTAGAATTAAGTACTATTAACCCTGTATACAATTTTCAAGTATTTAAACTTGTAACATCACAACCCTACATTGATAGGTACAAAACTATAACACATAAAGACAAGTGATATAGAATAAAATACGAATCACCTAGTGATTTACACAAGTAGGTACAGGTGACCGTTAAAAACAGAACGAAGGAAAAAACGGTAAACAGACGAAACGTCACGCCGAATACCAGCGGCGTAATCTACCGGAAGAAACACCAACGAAGTACCCGAGAAAGACGAAAGAATCAACAGAGAAAGCTGCAACAGAAAGCGCTGACCGACATCGGTGATTGAAACACCCACTTTTTAAACACGAATTAAAAAGGCTTAAAAAGAGAATCCTTTCCTTATTAAGCAGAAAAGCAACAAGGAGCGTCAAAGACATGCTTTCCACAAATACCATAGTGGTGGGCAGAAAATAGCGGTTGAAACAGTAACGCAATAATGAAGGATGTGAAAAGACCGTCTCGGATGTAAAACGCCGGAGCCTACGATCATATATACCGGCCGTTTCGAGACCATCAATACCTAACACCCATAGTCACCTACGCGGGCGCCACCTGGGCACCGTTCATCAGTCCCGCCCAATGGCGTCGTCTGGAGTCGATCCAGACGATTGGGCTGAGAATAATATCGAATATGCCTAAATTCCTCCGCAACACAATCCTCCTCAAACAGTTCGGCGTAAAATCAATTAAAAATAATATCCGAAATCAATCCATTGCAATGTTCCACCGAAACTCCATTTCCGACAATCACAACATAAGAAACCTCGGTAGATCACTCAACCCCGATCCCATCCTTGACAAACCAAGGCCATTTTCCTGGACCCATCAAACCTAAACCCCCGTACAGCGATAAACAATCTCAAAGTATAATCCCTAAACTAGCAAAGGCACCTAGCCTGGAATGGTGAATAGGCCCCCTAAGGGCTCCCCGTCTTAGCAAAGCCATCAATACCTCAACCTTCCCGGACATGTCTTTTATGAATTTGAAGATTATCGGAATAGGAATTATAAGATAGTGGGTGTTTAAATCGTAAAGTGTAAATATTTAATCCGGCTTCAACTGGACGCCCTAAATCGACTGACCACTCCGGTACAAACTCTACCATCCTATTCTCCGACGGCTGCTTCTGATATGTAAAGTCACCCTTCCATTCCTCCAAGTCACTACTTCTTATATGTTATTATACCTACCATCCTTTCTGACCACTACTTCCAAAAAAGTTTTATCAATACTTTCTTTTAAATTCCAACCATCGTCGGCAACACGGAGACCAGCCTAACGGATCAAAACATCATGGGTAAACCTGAATCCAGGGAACCAATCCACGTCGGCAAGCCGAGGATCTGTCCAACCTGTCCAATCGAATTCAAACGGATCGGATGGAGACTGCGGCCAACCTCGACCACCCAAAGTGATCCCCGTCGACGTGAACACCGGATCCAATCGTTCCCACTTTTCGGTGGATTCTTTGCGGAAATCAACGTCGGTAACCCAGGATGGAGTCACAAATCCCGCCAATTCTTTCGCGGAAGTCCGACCACCTGCCCTGGTGATCAGTCCAGTAGATGCTATTGCGCGCCGATCGGAATAGACCTCCTCCCCGACCATTGGACGAGCCAATCTATCGCAACACGAGTGGATTAATTTCCGGCAAACCCAACCGGGACCATAACGAAAACGGGTTCCATCGGCCACAGTATTCGTAAATATACACATCTTATTTTACGTAATATACCCGATCGGGATAACTATGTAATGACGAATAATATTGTATAACTTGTAACCCCGACCAAAGAACCAAAGTAGGGTTATAGGGAACGTCCCTTCCGGACGTGGGGCTTTAGGGCGACCACGTGTATCTACACCCGGCGAATCCCGACCCCTACTTGTATCTATTATAATAAGGCATTGTACATATATATTAATTTTGTAATTGAAAAGGAATCTAATAAATACTATTGATAAATAATCAAGACTACTCCTTAACGGACCGACCCGGAACCAACGATAATTCCCGAACCGTTACAAACTTAAAATTAACAATTTTATGGCGAAAAACATTGCTATAAATAGCTCGAAATTGAGAAAACTGTAAATTCCAAAACATTTTTCATTCATTTTTTATTAATACACGTTATTGGTGAAAATTGCAAATCATATATTTATTTTAAAAATAAATATAAGTAGTTGATATTACCAAAATCGTGTTTTTACCGTTTCTGTGTACATTTTTAGTTGTTTTTTTCTTAAGCGTTTATCGAAAAAATTTAAAAAATAACCTTTTAAAGTACCAACTAGATGCATTTGCTACCGAAAATCGATAAAACATTAAATGATTGAAGCACAGCTCCTTCTTGTAGAAAAAAAAAACACATAATTGTAAAACTAATATATCCCCTCTCCGCTCAGAATCTAATACATATATGCCTACAGAAACATTTTTATTTCAACTACATATTTTTATAATGTGTATATTGGTAAAATAAATATATACATTAAATTAATGTGATTTTAACAAAAAAATAAATTCAAACACAACGTCACAACAAAAATATCGGAAAACTGAGTTTTTGTATAAAATCACCATGGGTGATATCAAAATATGATGATGATACATACACGGCTATTATAATTATATATATAAATATAAAATTAAAATCATATTATAATATTCCTACGTCTAGAATATATATTATATAATAATTATGATTGACGTACGTGCATGATACCCTTGTAAAATTAAATTGTTTTATAGAACAACTAAACTTCGTTTTAATAAATGATATGACTTTACTTATTATCTATTAGGTACATTACACAAATTGCTAAAAAGGCATTTAAAATATTAGATATAAATGTTACTTAAAATTCATGATGACTCCCCGAACCGGAATTTAGATTCATATAGCTTACATTTAAATTTATTAGATTTATACTATCAGCATTATTAAACTATAATATATTTATTATAATAATAGAAACAGGTTTTTAATTAAAGACCAAATTTCTTGAGCCCTATGTTTACACTTATTTATCCAAATATGTCGAATTATTATATATTAATAGTGTATAGGTACTCCGCTGGTTTTAAAAATGTCCTGTAAACTTTAGTTGATTATATAAAGTGATTCTTTTATCGTATTCGTCTAATTTTCTCAGTGAATATTTATCTTTTTTTTCATTTCTATTTTTTGTAAATTTGAGATATTTATTTTAATGCATTTCACTTATAAAAGTGGACATTTCTCATAATTTTTTACTAGAAATTTTGACGCAAATACTTTTCCGATAATTTTGATGTATATGAATATGGAACATTGATTATCCAACCAATATTTTTTGGTTTTTATGGTTTATAAGTTTCTAAAATGTAAAATAGAGATATGTGAAGGGACGGAAAATACTTTACATAGTACTCTGTATTTATCCGCTGTTTTAAACCATAAATACTAATAAAAATTATTTATTATTGCTTTTAAATTTAATATATTTACTTTCCAGTATCCCCTATTTTCCGAATTTTTAGACATACAATAGAATAAAATATTTGCAAATTTCATTAATTTAAAAATAAACAAAAATAATAATATAAATATTCGATCTAAAATAATAATTAGTGTATAAATAGTCAAGTATCAGGAGGCTGGAATCAATACTTGTATTTTCTCAAAAATATCTATAATGTTCTAATCACTAGGGCGGTGCCATAAATTTCCTTTTTTTCCGTTGTGTTTCTTGTGTGCTTATATAAACAATACTGAAAATATTGAAAAATTGTTTTCTCTAATATTATATTATCTTTTTATAATAAATTTGTAATATATATAAATATATAGTATACGATACGATTCATAACGAGAATATTTTAAAGTACATCTTCAAAAAAAAAAAAGATTACAACGGTAAAATATAAAATACATTTTTGAATCATTCATTTTTCACTTGACACTTTTATTTCGAATCTAATGAATACATCCATTTTGTGTATCACTCCCTCCGATTGGTTCATTTACAGACCTATTCCTTTCTTTTTAGATTGAAATAATTTGGTTCACCTCGACGTATACAGCTCATTTATATTATAATAATATGATGTTTGAAATATATGATATTTATATTAATTTTATTATGTAGAAAAAATGATAATGGTTGTTTTAATTAAACTTTATATTTATAAATTTTTTAAAAATTTAATTAAATGTGTATAACATATTTTATAAACTACTTTTATTACAAATAATTATAATTATATTTATTATTTTTTCTAACCTATTACGAAATATGATACAAAGGTTTGAATTTTATTCAAAGCAGCTGAATGTCTGCGAAAATGATTAGAGTATTTAAAATTAATTTTACGTAATTTGTAATGAATAAAATATTACTTATATTAATTGTAACACCTATAAATGTAATAATTACAAAAAATTTCAAAATGAGACTTGTTTGGATCAATATTTTAAAAATAAATTTGAAATGTATTTATTTTTTTAATTCCTTAGTCTACAGAAATTTTATTTATTTTTTTTAATTATTTGATAATAACAATAAATAAAATAAACAGAAATTATTAGTTTCCTCAAGATTTATTCAAAACTTTTTCAATAAATACAGCTGTAGCCTAGGCGTAAAGGGAAAACGCAAAAATAAATAACGAGCGTATTAAACACTGATATAACTTTTTACGTTTTCAAACTTATCATGTTTTTTTTACGCCGAAACGAAAATCAATGGGAGTAGAAATGGATGTATTTATATACATATACAGAGATAAACTTAAATAAAAGACGAAATTTTACACAGCATACTAATGATGAATTTGGTAAAATATTAGCGTACTATTATAATATTTTGGTACGAATAAATTATTTACTAAGTTATTATTTATATATAAATATGGTATATTGATTGGTATTGAAAGATAAAATAAAAATAACGTATGATATCAGCATTTTTTAAATATTCCTATCTTAAAATTAAATATAAACTATAAAATAATTATTGAAACTTATTATATATATATATATAAGCCTGAGTTTAGCATGGTTCATTAACCTTTTCACTAATATTTGAATTTTGACTTAGTAATGGCTACAGAAAATGTATATTTAAAATGTTTTATACTTATAGGTCCTAAAAAAATGTTTGGATAAGAATTTAAGAAATATGCAGTTTAAGAATTTTAAAAAACAAAATTAATTTTAATATTTGAACTTTTATAAAAGTAAGATTGTCCGTAAATATGTAATTACACCTTTTACCTATGTACAATTAATAGAAAAAAAAAAGAAAATTAAGTGTAATTGCCAAAACAACAAACAAGATATTATATGAAAATAGATATATATATATAAAAAGATAATTTAATTTCAAAACCAGTCAAATTAAAATTGAGATATTATATCATTTATATTTTGATTTATTTATACCACTAAATATGTTATTTTTTCTCGATTTAACTATTACTGTTGTTATTTTGATATCATGTTTTGTAAGTATTTTATAAGTACAGTGATGTAAAATAGACTTAAGTAGCAGCAAAAAGGTTACAATAAATAAAAAAAAGGGTTACAAAAAAAAATAAAAATTGTAAAATTAAATAAATGATATGTAGTATAATAGTAGACAAATATATAGTGATATGACATTCTATACTTCAAGACAAAACTGTAGTAATTAAAAAAATCAATCTAAAAATATTATAATTGTTAACATTTAAACATCAAAATGTGTATAAACTAAAATAAACTCTGAATAATATTTGATTTAAATACGCAGAATCAACGTTTGGAGATAAAAAATTGTAGGTGTTATTTATGAATTTATAATTTTTAATGATAATTGAAAAAAAAATTCATGATAAAGTTATGATTGATCTATATTGAAAATGTTCTAATAAAATATTTAAATATTGTACTAGGAAAAATAAGACCTTGTCGAAATTTTCAAAATTTAACATATAGTAAAAATGTTTTGAAACATATTGCAAATTTTCAAAAGTGGTGTTGATTTTTCTATTTCTATTTATTTATTCAAGGATAATTTTAAGTTGATGCATTACTTCTACTAAAAATGTACAAATAAATAAATATATATGTATGAATATAAACAGGAAAAACGTAAAAAAAAATATTTCTGAGCTAAATTTTTAAATTTATTAATTAATTTGTCGAATTCTTTGTTAACCGTTAAAATTAATTACATTTTATAAATAATTCCCAATCGTGTTAAGTACATTATTTATTCAGTCGACTATCCATTTATTTTTTTTTTCACAATTAATAATAATGTATAAATAAAAAATTTCGAATGTGTAAAAGGTTTCAAGGGTTATTTTTTATTTGATACAAAATAGGTGTTCATTCCATCATGTATAATGAATTTATATAAGCTGATGTTTTCATCATAGTAAATATTATAATATATAGCAGGCCTTTTTTATATACTTGAAGTTTAATTTAATATGGAAGATATTTTTGTTTCGTCTGTATTTCTGTACGAAATGTTATTATTCTTCGGAAATAGGTTTATAATTCAATTGAATATCGATCAATACGTCGACGTTTATATTATAAGCAAACAGCTAGGTAATTTATTATTCGTATATAAATATTTCTGAATAAAAATATATCTACATGCATGTAAAAAAAATAAATTTTAACTGTATGTTAAATATGTTCTTTGTAGTAATTATCGAGTTTTAAAAATCATTGAACGAAAAATGTCTATAATACTATACAAAAATTTTATATACTTTTTATTTTTATTTTATACAATGTAGAATCTTAGTGTACCTAATTATTTAAAAATAATTTTATATTTGTCAGAAAAATGATAAGGATATGAGGAGTAATAGATAGGCACAGAATAAGTTAAATCAGAATGAATACACTTTCAGAAAATCCAAAAAAATTATCCGCCTTATAAATAAAGCTCAGTGTAAGACTTACGAGAATTTTTCAAATCCATGTTATACAACAGTTCACTGATTATCAAACATTGCGATTGTGCGATAATATGAAGTTATAGTCAAGGTGGATTTATTAGGTGTTAACACTCGGCTTATCAATTGAACGAAAATATTACATAAATTACGTGTACCATTGGGCACTGACTACATTTGTTTATCTTAATGACTATAATTTTCAAATTTATTTATATAGATAGATAGATATCAATATATACATATACTAGCTGAATTACCCTGCATTACTTGGATTAGATTATTCTGTTTTAAAAATTTTTTTAATCTTTATAAACTATTCTGTATAGAACATAGCATATCCCGTGCAACTTCATTTGCCGCGATATTCAGTATTTTACATATTCTATTTGCTTAATGTATTTGCTAAATTTTAAAAAATATTTTATATATTTAAAAATACCACAGAAATTGACATCAGCTTCACCTATGGTATACAAACTATTGCAGAAGGTCAATTATACATAAACTTCACAGGTTTTAATGGTCAATTATTCATGAACTCATGATTTTTTTCATTTTAAAAAATATTAGGGGGGTGGGGGGGAGTACAATTTTGGGGTTATATTGGCGAAAAATTTAAAAAAAATGAAAAAATAAATTTTTCTAGGACCCCGTTGTAGCGCCACCATCGGTTCCAATTGTGAATCTAAACCATCCAAGGGCCTACTCTAATACACATAAAATATATCATTAAAATCGGTCCAGCTGTTCAGGAGAGCTTTGAACTTACACACTGACCGAAGAAATATATCTTTATATATATATATAAAGATGTATTGTATACCTATATACATAAATCTTCTTCTGGTATTCAACTCTTAGGTGGGTTTTGAAAATTCCCATATTCTCTCTATTCGTCTCTATTACCTGCTAGTCTATTTAGTTCTTTGTCATTTGTTAGTCTGGCATCAGAATCATCTTTTGGATATATGATATTCTAGTTTGACCTCGGTTTCTTTTGCCACTTATATTTCCTTCTATTATAATATATATATATATATAAATTACTCTTTGTGTCTCAGGACATTTCCAATCATATTCCATCTTCTATTTTTAATCGTACTGAGTATTAATTATATTTCTGGTTTCATTGATCACTTCGCATAGTATACTGTAATTCGTTCTTTGTTCGGTTTAACTCACTTGCATCATCCTCTTTCAAAACTTTCGATTTGTTCAATACCTAAGTTATTCATCCGTATAGTGTATCAAATGTATTTTCTAAGTTTATAAGGGCGATAAATGTGTGTTTACTAAATTCTATCGGTTTTTCAACTAATAATCTTAAACTCAGGAATCCATCCATAGTTCCCTTGTTTCTTCGAAACCCGAATTGGTCAATACTTAATTGTCATTCAATTTTGTTTTTTATCCGGTTACCTATTAATGTTCAAAATATTTTAGCAGTTTTAGTTTATATATATAAACATATTTTGAAATTAAATAATTTTAAACAATAAATTAAGGATGTTCAGAGATTTTAATAAACCTATAAAATAATAATATATATGATATTATAGGTTCAAAATATGAAATTATATAAATATATGTAATACAAGCTAAAATAAAAAAAAAACAATTCTAAATGTACATATTATTACTCACTATAATTATTATTTATACCTATAAAAATGTTTTGTTATTCTTTAAAAAAAAAATATTAAACATCTTGCACATCACGCACAGTCATTTGTATTAGATCTTGGGTGGGACCAGAAAGCTATTAATTTTACTATTATAATGCTTATTTGTTTATTTTATATTTTTCTGTGTAAAAGTGTTTGACCACAAGGAGTCGAGTAGGAGCTTCGGCGTTGGTATGATATCGATAGAAAGTCAGTTCTATAGATGGCATTTTATTTTTTCCAATAGTTTCATTAGAATGGAAGGAAAACTTCAAAACTTTGAAGTCATACACTGTGCATACATACTTATACGGTGTAACGAACAATTTTAGATTTTTTATCTACTATTAACTATTTTTCGGTCATGTTTTGGAAACCTCTCACTCTCTCTTCAAGCGGCTATATTATATACCATGAATATATTGTGAGCATCACGCATGATAATATATGAATGTAATGTAAACAACAGTCTCAGAACTACAATCGTTTACGTTATAGTGTTAGCTCAGTGAGCTTGACTGTAATGGTTGAATGGAGTCCATCAACCATAACATAATTACAATATTAGTTTGTTAAATTAAAATGAATGTACCTAATTTAGTACGTTATAATCAATTAGATTATATATTGTTGCAAAATAAAAAAACAACTAGTATTGTTGATTTAAACGATTAAACGAAACAAAATTATAATCTATTATATTTTTGTTATAGTAACAAATATTCAAATACTAGTAAAATAATTTATTTTATTTTAAACATATTTTTTTTAAAAAAAATAGAAAATTTATTCTATATATATTTCCCCTCCCCCCACTAAAAAAAATACATAAATAAACAAATGAAAATACAACGAAACTCATTTCGAAATCGTATTTATCGAACGCAATGATTTATGGTAGTTTTCAAATGTAAAATAACAACAATAAATTATCCTGTCTAAGAACTAAAGAAACAATCGACTAATATTTCCCACCTATATCCTATCCGACGTGCGAAGTACTTCCTTGGCTAATGATAGTCAAAATTACAAAATAATTTTATTCTCAGTGCTCGAATTTGGTGGGTGGATGAGCAGGGGGGGCGGAGTTTCTTTACTTATTTGAAACATTTTAACAGCTTCTCCTCTAATTATATTTTAAAGTATACGAGTTATATAGTTAGGGGGGGACGATCGTTTTTCAAAGCCTAATTGCACCCTTTCTTCTATTTTTCCAATTCCACCACTGGTTATTCTATGATATAAAAAATATTATAACGTATCTACATTATTGTATTAAATAAATATAATAATTTTTTCATATATGATAATTATATGTAGATTTTAGGTATATTATATAACTTCTATCATATTAAATAGGTAATAACCAAACCTATATATATGCCTAAATATATAAATGTTTTTTTATAATTTTTGAAAATATTAAAAGTGCATTAAATTCTATACGACTATTTTTCAGTCTCAGTTCTCCTGATTTTTTTGAACAACTACCAACGACATCCCTCATTATTGTAACAATTTTCATATAATAGTATTATATAATATTAAAAAACTATTTGGCCGACCCCAAATAGTTGGGAGAGAAGGCGAAGGAGAAGAAGATATAATATTAAAAAAATATATAATAAATCTTCGATAAACAAATACACATGTAGCTCAAAACAATTCATATTATCAGGAGTAGTTGATGTGGTCATCGCGTTGTTGTACAAGTGGTCACTGTGTGATTATAATGATAAGAGTCTATACTCTTCTGGTTATTTATTATTATTGTTTCCACTGTCAATAACATTCATATAACTGAGCCCATTAATAATGCTTACCATTATGTTAACATGTACTTTCTTTATCTTTATTACAGTATTTTTTATATTATATATGTTAAATTTCAAAATATCCTGGTATAATAATAATATTAGTAATAATAATAATTATACACATGAATACAGAAAATAATTTCGTTTTAAGGTGTATACGACGAACAGAGCAAACACGTTCTTAAGAAGTCGTCAACAATACATTTTAACGACTTAGTGCTAAGGATTAAACGGATTCACTGTATATTTAATGTAGTACTTACTCGAGATATTTTAACTAAACCTTGGTGGGTCTATTTACATCCTATTCGGGATGTTTAATAGTACACGTTTCAATTTGATTCAATTAAATACACAAGTATAATTTTATTTAACAGCCGGCTTTATCCAAATAATATGTATGTCGCTTTTCAAATATTTAAGCCACGCAATATTAGTGTATACATCTGTATAACATTATCAGTTTTAAACATATACAATATTTTGTTCGATATTATTTCGAATGAAACCCTAAAAGTTCCGGACGATTCTTTTAACAGCCGTTATTTTTGTTTAAATAAAAACTTTTTGGAAAATTTCGTTTTCAGGAACTTTTAATTTCACAAGATTCTTGAATATTTTATTATACTATAAATCCTTATAATATTCACCCTTCCCAATGTATCCAGATATAAAATATAAACTTTTCATTGTTAAATCGTAACACTACATTTTAATTTTAAATAAGTATTAACATATTTTTGAAATCTAATTCAGCGTTTATCATTTTTATTTTATATAAGTTGTTGTAGCTTTATACTCGCTTAAATTATCGTTGTTTTTTTTTTAAATTATATATTTCCTAAAATAATTACAAACAAAGTAAATTAATTTTATTGAAATATAAAAATATATAAATATAAATAATTTTACTTGAAACAATATCCCTTTATTTACTGCACGGAGAATATAAAAATAGTATACTTTTTTTTAATACCAGATTGGCTGTTATGTTAATAAAAAAATTACATAATATAATATATACTATGACATAATGTTATACGTCAATATATAGTGTATTAAACATGATTATTATAAAAGCATGTATTTTATACAAGAAGTTAGATTTCAATACAATTGTATCTTTATTTGAAATACTCAACACAATCCATCTCAAGATATAAATATTTTTCAGATATATATTATTCTACTAATGGCATTTTCGTATATTTATTTATTTATTTATTTTTTTTTTGAAACTATCAGTTTTTGGTAATTTCTTTGGCCTTTCTTGTTCCAGAAACTTATTTTTATAAAATATAAATATTTTAATACAAGGTCTACAAGGTCTAATCTGTAAATAGTATTATTCTATTTTATTTCATCATTTCATCAACAATAAAAACAAAAACCAATTTTAAGGGTTTGAATTTTAGATAATAAATGGAACTTTTTGGGGAATTCTAATTTTCCGAGTAGAGCGATAAAATATTAATTTTTTTACAATGACGTTTTGCTATTTCTATTGATTTTTCTTGAAAAATTTTGTGACCAAGACTAAATTCATACGAAGACATTCAAATAATGTTTCGTTCGTAATAATTTTCTAGTAAAAAAAAAAACACAAACAATTAAATGTCTAAATAATTTTGTCTAAAAAAAAAAAAAAAAAGGTCCTATAAAATCCTCGCATTATTTTTCTTAGAATTATATTATATGTATTAGAGTGAAATATATAATAAGTTGACAAATATTTAAAAATTTTGGAATTTTTTTTTTTTAGGGAATTGAATTCCGAGCTCTAAATATCTATATACATATATAATGCTAAATTAAAAAAAAAAATTAAGTATAGAATAAAAAATATCACTCTGTATAATTAAAATCATTCATTAAATATATAAACTCCTTTATTCGTACTTACCCAAGAATCCTACAGAGCTTTGGACCGATGCGCTTATGGCACCGTTGGTGAGCGAATCCAGACTGGCGCTTAGGGCGCACGCGCATGCCGACGTCCCTATGAGATATTCGAGTACCATGTTCCAACCGATCAGAAACGCGATAAATTCACCAACAGTGACGTAGCTGTACATGTACGCGGAACCGGAAGTGTGCGGCACTCGAACCCCAAATTCGGCGTAACATGCACCTAAAAATAATGGACACGAATTACGATCGATATAAAAAAAAAAAAAGAAAATGCGCTAGGTAACCGTGTGCAGATCCTGTATCTGAAAACCTTCATTTAAAAGACTTAAAAATAATGTTTTTTTTTTAAAAATTCGAATCAAAAAATAATAATAATAAAAAATGTATATGTTTGTGCTAAAACATCAAAAGGTGTAAAAATCCAGTAATGAAACAATTGGTAATTATTACGAAATTATACAAACAAAATAAATGTAGATTATGCGGGACACATAATAATTTACACGGAGTTTTAGCACAAAAGACACAAAACCGGTACCCACGGTAAAAATATAACGTTCGTTTAGACTAGACGTCAAAATACTTAACGTAATACGTCATGATACTTTACATTTTGAATTGTCGTAACTCTCGTATTCGACATTTAGAATATTTATATTCTTATCATATGACGAGATGTATGATAAATGATAATAATTAACCGTATATATTAATTTTAATTAAGAGGGCGTGATTCCTGTATTTGTTTTCTCCGTCTAACCAACCGATCTACCAACTGACAATATACGAAATTTATGTTCATCATTTGTATCGCAATATTACCATTTTTAATATTAAAGTAAACTGACGTATTACCAAATGTATAGATGAGATTATATTCTATACCAGCGTCGTCTTTTTTTGAAAATTTTAATTTTAAAGAAAAATATTTATATTTTAATTAATTCGTTTCTAAAATAATTATAAATTTTTACAAAATGAAAATTTTTTTAAAAAAAAAAACGCTATAGCACAAATAATGATCTCACCTCTAAATTTAGTAAGACGTTAATTTACGTTAATATTAGTAATGACAAAGTTGTGATAAAAATACTGAACTTTAATTTCGTATATTATCAGAAGGATAGACGGAGACAGCAAATGCGGGTATCACGTCCTATTAACATTTACATATATTATTATGTTATAATAATCGATCAACAGGTACTATAAATACCGATTTTCGGAGTGCATAGACACAGATATACTTATTTAGAATTTTTTTGTAAATAATAGAGTTAACGGGAATTTACGTTATTTTTAACCAGTGTTATGCAAACCTCTCTAATATTTCGAGAATATAAGAAGGTATACGATGAATTGAGAATATATATAGAATGTAGGTAGATTTTAGGTAAAAATGAAAAATTGCCAGGAAAAAGTATTTTATAATTTTTCAATACAAAATTGTTATCCACTTTCAAAAATATAAATCGTAATAAAAATAAGTGAATACATGGTAAAAATGCATATTATACTTTATTATAACAATTTCAAAATATTTTTAAAATATTCAACTTTAGTAATAATATCAATATAGTATGCATTTTGATTCACTGTTGTGATTGAACAATAATTTGTTGTATTGTTCCAATAGGAACATTTTTTGTATGATTTTTATAAAATGTGAATATTTTTCTTGTTTATAGATATGTTAATTAAAGAAAATCCCGATATAGTTCCATTGGTTCCACATAATACGATACCAGATCATGATATTATCGTATAAAACAAAACATAAACAATATATTTTTAATAAATATATATTGTATTATAATAATAAATAAACGAAAGACTAATCACATTTTCTATTTCAATAATTAAAACAATAATGAAAAAATTTAAAAAAAATCGAATATCATAGCAATTGCTAATGATCCAAAAGCAGTTTAAATATTTAATTTAACTACATATAAAATATAAACATACATTGATAACCGAATAGTAGAATTATACAAATAATGAATAATTACAAAAATATCTTATTTTAGAAATGTTGTAAAAAGTTATACTACTTTAGTATTGTCACTATACCTACAAGAAAATATTAATATACATGTATATCTTTAGAAATTATCAAAATTGAATTTTTCATTAAATTATAAAACAATTTTCTTAGAAAGAAGCATATTTGATTTTCTTATATGTGTATCAGTAGGTATTACATTATGTGAAATTATATTTTATGAAATACAAAGAGGCATTTTTTTATTTTTAAGTCTTAGTTATAACACAAAGTGGGAAAAATAAAAATAAAACATTGAATAAAGTTCATTATAAAGTCATTGCATTAATGGCAAATAATTTTGTTATACGCTGCAGTATGTGTGCTCGTTATAATGTTATAAATAATAATTTATATATTTAATAGGCAATCGATTAAAACAAAATCTGAGAATATAAGAGAAAATAGAGCAAGACTTTTTCTTGGAGGACAAAAAAATAAAAGATTTTCTTTTTAAAATAAAGAACAAAGCTCTGAAAAGAGTTTCAATTTTTTTAAAATGAATGCATTTTGTTTTAAAAGGAACCTTTTTTGTAACGCTTTGATGTTTATCGTTCATTTGACAACAATTTGTAATAATAAAATTGTATACATATAATATAATATTATTGTTTTTCTAAATACAATATATAATATCTATATTTAGTTAGGTACATATAGCAATTTAATAAATATTCATTTAAAAATAAAATTTATATTTTCCTAGACTATGGTAGATATATATTACACAATAATTTACACAAAAATTGGACTTTATTTATTTGAATTTTTTTTTGTTTGTTAAATATGAACTTACATTAACGGCATTGTTGGGAGTTAGTTATATTGTAAATTATTACTTACACGGTAATTATTATATTTTGGTATTTAATTTTTTAACCAAATATATAATTTAAAAAAAATCATACAAATTCAATATAATATGACATAAAAGAAAAAAACCATTTTATATTTTAATACTGAATTTAATTCCTAAATTAATTAAACAGCTCATTAAGCTGTACAAAAAGGATAATTAAACACCATAGTTGGGTGAAAATTGTTTTCCTTTACACCCAAAATAATTACAAAATTATTTGAATTTCAAATGTTCTATACTTGATTTTTAATTCCATAAATATGCATATCATCAAATGTCAATATAGTCACATATAATAATTAGAATATTTATTAGCATATTACAATCATTCGTAATAATAATATATTCATAAATTACCCGAAAACAACGAGGCTACTGCGGCTATAATAAACGAAAGGATGACCGCCGGGCCCGCAAACCTCCTGGCCACTAGTCCTGTGACTACGTACATGCCAGTCCCCAAACACGAGCCGACGCCAAGAGAAGTTAAGTCAACGGTGTTCAGGCATTTCTGTAAAGAAAACAAAAAGTAATAATAAATTAAATAATATTACTATTTACATAATAAATCTGTATAATAACACAAAGAACGTAATAATATATTATAATACACTATAATAATATTTAATATTGACACACATATTGGTTTTTATTAGGTATAAATGAATAGTAAACGCAATTTGTGAAAATATGAGTAATACGTTAAAAATAAAACACAAGAATGAACGTTTTTCGGAATATTGAGAATAATAAAACAAAATTGTTCAGACTTCGCAGTTGAAGTGTTTAAGAAAGAATTTTCCTGCATTCTATACATTTTTCAAAATTCTGAGTTTACAGTTATTTTGCTTTCTTGGTTTTCTTTTTCCATATGTGATTATCGAAAAATTCGAAAAATTTTAAATTGATATTTATATATAAATAATTTTAGTTAGCTAAAAAATATTTCTGGAACATCAGTATAGTAAATTTTGGTAATTTTTCCCATTAATTCTTGGAAAAATTAGAGTATTTCTTGTATTAAGTTGGAAACTAAAGATTCGAAAAATAATTCTGAGTAAAGTTCGGAATAATATTATTTAAATAATATGTGAACATTTTTTTTTTATAGTTTTTTACCTTATAAACATTATCCGTTATAAAAGGTAGTTAAAAAATAAATAAAAATAGTGTATACAAAAAAAAATATCATCCCAAAACTAATACATTTAACTCACTACGCTCAGAATATAAAATTGAAATTTAATATATATATATATATATATTTATAAATTAATATTATATTGAAAATAATATAAATGTATAATTGTGAACCTATTAACTTTTCTTTTTGTATTTATTTTTGTCTCTTTGTATTATTTGTTATCACAAACATGAATATTACATTATAGTAAATATCTAACAGATAGTCTCAAGTATCAAAAATTATATAATTCATTATAATAAATAAATTTCATAAATAATAATAAATTAATAATAATAATAATAAATTTAAATCTTTGAACTTCTTTAATTTAAATATTCCAATATTTAATATAAATTCTTCTATGAAATATACTTTCTTACTGTTAATGTTCTTTTTGATTAGCATTCCAATATTTCCTTTTCCTTTTATTTATTTTCCATGAAATTATTTTCAAATACTTTACATTCGATTTAAATTATATATTTAAAAAATATTTTTCCACACAACTTTTTCCTAAAATTAATTTATAAATTATAAAAGTGTTGTCCATAATTTTATTTACAATAATTCGACATTTTGAAAGTTAGTTTATTTTGCTATTTGATATTAGCATAAAATATAATCAAAAATATAAATATATGATATTTCAATATGTCTATTATACAAAAATGTATTTTTAAATTATATTTCAAAATATAAAGAATGTGATTTATTTATTTCTGGATGTATCTAAATCATATTATACTATTTTTTTTTTTTTGGGAGGAAAACTCGAGTTATAAACGGTTTACTTTCGGCGCCGGACGATGATATTGATTTTTGAGTGTCACGGCACGTCGGGTAGGCAATTCTGCTACGCGGATGTCTATACTACGTAGAATATTCTTAAAATATTATTTGCGTTTAGACTTGTTAAAATATTATACGTTTATACTAATAATATTGTTTGTAATTGTAAGTACACTTTTTTTTTTTTTTAATATAATAAATAACTATATGTTAATAATTATTATATTTTAAAATAAAATATAATTATTATGTTTATTTGGAAAATCTAAAAATATGGTATAATATTATCATTCATACGAATTTACAAACAAAATAATTCTATTATTAATTATTTTTAGAATTATTATTTTAACATTATTATATTATATATAGTATTGTGTATTATGTATACATTATAATTGTACATAGAATATAAAAATTTATTTTTATCCGTGTTGTATGTTATTATATGAACCACAATAATATAAATAAGCATTTATATTATCTCAAAATAAATATTTTATATTTAGGATTCCGCATTGAGTTTAAATTTAAGTAAGTGATAAATCTTATAGTGTATATTAAAACTAACCAGATAGTGCGAAAAACGACCAAAACAATCTAAAATATATTTCAAAACATTTTAGAAGGGTTTTATAATAGGGTTACAATAAATCACTAAAATGCCTATGAATTTGGAACAAAATTTTTTTTTTTTTTTCATGTTTTTAGAAAAAAATTATGTCATATAATATTATAGTTTCCTACGTGCAAATTTGGAATAATATATCAAAAATTATTCAATTTCAAAAAATGCATATTTTATATTTTATTGTTTTCGATATCTATATAAATTTACAATAATTTATTTGTCTTTTTGGATATTTTTTTCCTCTTTTTGTCAAATTTTAATTGATTTCTGTTATCTAAACATATTTTAAACGAACTTCATATACTTTAACATTAGTTTTTAATTTTTACCCATCTAAAAATTTTACATGAGCTATGTAATCTCCCCAAGCAAGTGTTAAAATATACTCAAGTTGAGGGAACTAACATAATAATATTTAACTATTTAAATTCTAAATATTAAATGAAAATTCATTTTTATTTTTTATCACTATATGAGATATAATTTTTTTTATAGTTTAATATAAAATTAAATACTTTGATTAAACTATTTATTAAAAACTGTTAATTTTTTTGTTCTTTAATTCTTAAATTTTTTTTCAGGAATTAACAGCTTTACATAATTTTATTATTATGTAAAAAAATACTTTTAAATTTTGTAAACCGAAAATTTCTCTAAAATAAAAAGACGTCTTGCATTATTTTTAGTAATGCTACGTTTTAAGAATTATTTTTATTTTTGATCTCTGGGGATGTATATAATGTATATAATAATACGAATTACTTTATTATAATTTATTTTAAAATCGGTTTTGTAAAAATTGAAAATAATTTTTTTAAATACTTATGTATACCTACCAGTATATTGATGTAATATAATTATCTAGATACCAAAAATTGTAATGTTTAAATTGTTTTTATATTCAACGCATTTTGTAATAATATAAATACCACAAAAACATCATTACCAATACAATAATAATACAATATATATATATATATATAAGTGTGTGTGTGTGTGTGTGTAATTTATCGAAATAGTGCTTAAATAAAAATCATAAGATTCAACACGAGTATTTTACAACAAAGATATTTTTGGAAAACTCAGTTAAATAAATAAGTGTTAAAAATATTGAACTATATTTATGTTCAATACCTATTTACTTCTATACAATATATGTTGTATCTATTTGTATTATCATCGTTATAATTTCGGCGTTTACACGTGCTTTTTAATTATTACTGAAGACATTTCGGGAAAACAACCATTTTAACGGGGCAACGAATATCATAATAATATAGGGCAATAATACGCGAAATAATTAAATATTATTTCGGAAAACTTTGTCGATTATGACACAGATGCAGCACATATTATATATATATATATATAGTATATACGCAACAGATGGAACGCTATTGCGGCGTAAAACAACGTGTTGTCTGATAAAAGCCCGACCGTATGATCTGAACAAACACGAAAATTTCATATCATTGAACGGTATAATCTTAATAACCTAAAAAACGCGTTTCGAATATCATGTTTGGAATATGTCACGTACAATTTGATTGATCATTAAAGATCATTTAAATGCACTAACTGAAAATCGTATTTTTGAATGTTTTTATTTATCGATATAATAATTTTTACACTAATCGAATATCGTCTAATCTATCGTTTTCAAAGTAATGTTTTTCAGCATAATATCTACAAATTATATTGGCTATACTGTAAAATACAACATTATATTTCTTTAATCGATATATATTTTTCGATGATAACAAAAACATTATTCTAATCAAGTTAAAACGACAAATAATAATTTTATAATTTTATTAGCTTATAATTTATTGTTACTATTTTAATTCAATAATATAATATAAAAGTATAATTATATAGATTTTGATAAAATATATGATAAAAAAATATTGGAAATTATTGCAAAATATGTTGTATACAATTATACTGTTAAAAATTAAAAAAAAGAAACATCTGGAATCGGTATAAGTATGTAATAATAATATGTATTTTATAAATATTATGTATGATAAATATTATGTATACACTTATTGTGTTTATACTTTATATATCTAAATCTATAGAAATAAAATTACCAGTTGTACATTAAACGAATGGTAGTTTTGCTGATTGACATATATAGGTTTATATCCTGGATATGAACGTTCAGATTTATGAGAAACATTAGTGCAATCTACTAGGTATATCAATTATTTTTTGAATTCCATATTTATCTGTAAGACTTAAGTTGAAATAATACTCAAGTCTATATAAATAGGTATGATAACCTACCCCTATCATACACTATTCAGTTATTGTAAGGTATTTGGAAACTTATTTAAAATAAAATGATAAATATGGAAACATATTTATTAAATACTTCTATAATATTTAATGCATTTGTTACTTCAGTCATACACTTTCTAACTGACGGTTGGCTAAGAACAGATGAACGATTATCCCAGCTATATCTTGTTGATATGAGCCGCTTGCTAGATGATAGCCATGATACCTATGACATCAGCATGTATTTGTTATTTTGTTATAGAAAATAATAATGCAAGAAGTTTAAAATTTACACCAAATGTTAATTATAGCATTGAACTAATTTATATTTATAGATATTTTCAATGGTTTTATGTTATGGAATTGGTAATTTTAAGTTTTAAAACTGGAAATTTAATTGTACGTTACCTAGGTAATATATAGCTATACGTAGATACTATATAAATTAAGTACGATAGTTATATTTAAATACATTTAAAACAATTTAAGAAACTATTCGTATTTAATATTTTTGTATTGATTATATAAATATTGAGTATTTATGTATTTAGCTTATTTTACGTTTTCCACTTATTGCAGATATTCTAAATAGGGCTTTTAATCACTAATGAGCGTTTCTAAAAAGTTTTTGTAAATGTACATTCTTTTTGTAAATGCTCTTTCCGACAAGTTTGCAAAATAATTATTATTCAAAATGAAAATATGTTAATTGTTCAACTAATAAACCCATTATTTTTAGTTTAATAATACAACAAATGGATCTTCAGTCTTATGAAATCGTCTTTCATTTTGCCTTTGTTCAATAACTTTTTAATTATTAATATCTTGTAAGTTGTTTACAAATATAAGATATCAGTAATTTTTATTATTTTTTTTTTTTAATAAAACACAATAATCAATAAATATATAATATAGGTAATCTAGTAATAAAATACAAACACAACAAAATGTTAAACATAATTATATTATATATATTTAATCACTATTTAAATATTTAATGATAACATTGATTTATTAACCAAAAGTTAGAATTAGTGTGATAGATACCCATTCTAATAAGTTGATCTAAATCTTTAATGCACTAATAAAAATGTTTTAGTGCGCCATCATTCAAAAATATAACTTTCTAATTTTACATTTATAATTACACTAAACATCATGTTTTAGTGTAGGTACTAATATGATTTTTTTTATAATTATTTTTTTTTTTTTGCTCACACAAAATAATCAGTTGATCAAATACACACTGCCCCTTCTCTCAAACAATGGCTTCGATATATCCCTGGAAATCTATTTGTAAATATTGACTAGATAAAGAAACGTCCTTTCAAACTATTTAAAAGAAAATTTTCAATTATACACAGTTAAATTTAGATAGGTAGAAATTTACTAAATTCCTAAGTTCCATTAGACAATATCAGCAGAGAAGTGAATAAAGGACCATGTCGAAAGAGCCCGACTTTATTCCGTACTGCCTTGTATTATGCAAAATGTGTACATATAATAATTATTTCGATATATTTAAAATATTAATTTATAAAATATTTACATTATGGGGCAGGGATTCTCCGGGAGGTGATATTTACGTAGTGGACAGTGGGTCCTCGCGTCTGTACGGCGTCCGCGTAGGTAAATGACCCCGGTTGGCTATAGATCAACGGTGATTTTAGAGAAAACTCACATAACTTGTAAGATTTAACGGTCAGGGGAGTAATTCAGATGGAAATGTAGTCTGAATTAGTGATGGGTGCTATCGATTGAAAACTATCGAACTACTCTGTGATATTGAAGTATCTATTTATTCGATTGTCCTAAAAAACTAACAAATATTTTTAAGCACAACCAATTGGCTATCGGACTATCGAAACTATTGATTATTTTTTTTTAAAACTATCGGACTATCAAAACCATTAATTTCTCGATTATTTTTAAAACGTTTAAAATACCATCGTGTAATTTTGGTAATATATCAGTAATCACTTATCACATTATCTACTATCTATGACACTATGATAATATCTAGCCAGCATCCACGTGTATTTCACAGATACAACGGATAAAAATATGACTATTAATAATATATATATATAATAATAATAATATGTAATAAATAATATATTATGCTAAAATATAACACACCGCCGCCCATTTTAAATTATATATATATAGTCATTTGGGGATGAATACTTGGTGTGGAGGGGAGGTAAAATATTTATTGTTATAAACCTTGACATAATTTATATATTCACAATCGAATGAAAACTATCGAAAGAGTACCATATTTATATTGAGTTACTATTCTCAATCAATTGAAAAATATCGAGTGATTTATTCGATAGTTTTTTTTTTACATATTCGATATATAATACTATATATTAATTTGAAAAACACTTGGTTATTTATTAAATTATCGATAATGAAAAATTGTCGATTTCACCCATCAATACACTGATACACCGTTACTACAAAGCTTTTGGTTACAGCCCTACAACGGTAGAATAATTCCGATTTTGAATCTCTTATTCGTATATAAGGGAAGGTGAAATCGGAAATCGGGTGTTTGTTGTCAAATCCGCTAGTATTTACCACATTGAGTATTACCTATGCGGTTGTGTTGATTTTAATGTTTCCGTTTTCTTATACGTATGTACTCGATCTCTTTGGTCTGTTGTTCTGAGTGTGTCATAAGATATAGTCGATGCTTTTGTAGGCCTTTTTTAGTTTATTACCGTCGCTCATCGACCTTTATTATTCTTTTTACATATTATCCAAAACCGGTTAGTTAAGTTGATTTTAATAACACGCGTTCTATTGTCGTTTTAATGTTACTATTCTTCGATATTTCCTTATCGACGGCCTAATTCAATCGATAGATCGCACTACGGGTATTCCGCGGATCGATCTGTACATCCATCAATTTTTGTCGTGTTCTAAGTTTAGCGGTTCCCCGGGTTCGCCTAAACAAACCGCTATTATTTTCTTCCGATTGTTGATTTATTTATATATATGTGTTATTGTTGGTTTCGGGTTATTACAATGTTATGGAAGAAAGATTAATTTTCTACTTGCTGATTCGATGATATCTGTGCTCCATGATAATTATTATATGACATTATATATTACATTGTTATCACGTATACTAACTTTAATCAGAATATACATAGATCACCCCAGAGTTTTAAAACTTCCATAATACCATTGATTATATCAATGATAATACGTACGACCCATTATTATTATTTTTTTTTTAAATATAGCAACCCCACACCCAAGCAAATAAAAACCATTGATTTTAAAATAAATATACTATGTACAATATATATATATATATATATATATAGAATTATATTTAATATAAAAACGAATATCCCCCCCAAAAAATAAAAATAAAACAAAACAAAAATAATAAATTAATTTTAATTGAAAATTGTAATTAAAAAAAATTAATAATAAAATGTATTTTTGACTATGTTTGTTATATTCAAACAATGTATTTGTTGGATACGTATTATACTGACGTACCATCTACCCCGAGTGATGTGAACCCGGTCATATGGTCACGAGTCATCACAGGGCCAACCTCGTCGTGTCTCTATGTGTACGTGGTATTATTATTTTTTTTTTATATATATATAAGTGTTCGTTGACCGTTTTTGTTGTGACTGACACGCCGAATTTTTCCGTTGTTGTAAAAATAATTGTCTACGCGTATGGTTCGATCGCATAGCAGTTGAGTTATTATTTTTGTGTTTTTACCGCCGTAATGTCGGCCTACGTGGTACGCGTCTTTCCCCGCTTGTTACGCGTCAGTATCCATCCAGTAGTGTGTCCGTCATTTTTTGACAACGTACATTATGTCGATGTTTACGCGTCATCGCCGATCGTGCTGGGCGCACTTGTCATTTTACATAATATCACCCGCGCCGGTACACGTCGTATTGTGGTGTTTTCGACGTGTGGTCTTCGACCGATGGGATGTGCGCTCGCCCTCGCCGTCCGTTTTGGAGCATCGCCGTCTAGACGTAGATGGTAATAGTCTTAGCCGACCAACGACGATATTATTATCTACCAGCCAGAACAACAAAATATAAGTGTTATTGATGAAATTATCAGATAACCGAATCATAATCGGTAAATTTAGTCAAATTTGAAAATTAAAAGTAATAACTAAATATTTTGTTCGTTAGAATCGATTAAACGGATTAGCTATGCTAGCAGTTCATAATAATGTATCCATAGATCCCGAGGATGTTATAAATGAAATGGCTCTGAAACCAAGAAAAGTCGACCTTTTATTGTAAACACTAATAAATATAAATTATTATATTTACTTAAAAACAAATTATGTATTTTATTATTATGAAAAATTGTTTATCCCCCCCATGACCTAGCCCTAATTACGCCACTGCGGTTGATCTATCACCGTTATTATATATTATATGAGTAGTATTGTGTATATAATGATATTTTCCGAATAATTTTAATCTCCGAAATAATTATGTTATGAACTCTTTCGGATAATTTCGATTCCGAGCTATTATCGATTCACGTTTTGTTGGTTCCTGCAAAAACCTATCTTTTCTGCATAATTTCAATTCAAACGTTATCGATTCGTCTAATCAGACTCTATAAGGATTCCAAGCGAAATCACTGAAAAATAATTGAATGTCAAGTTTAAACACGTATAGTAGTTTCAACACTACTATATATTTCGAAGAAATTTATTTATTTATTTTATTTTTGGAACATAAGCCGTAGTGGATCTACGGGAATGGTAAGGGTGCAGTGTGTATGCGTTTTTCGTTTTTTTTTTTTCTCTTAATTATTTGTTCACCGTCATCACCACCACCACTTACAAGTATATAGAACGGTTTTCGCAAATCTTACCTCTGACAATGAACTTCTTGACGGGCGGCTCTTTGACTTGGACCGGCGGTCTGTGCAGGCGGCCGGCGATCGTCGTGAGCTTGGCGACGTTCAACGACGTGACGCCATTCCCGGCCGGTCCCGTGCCCCTGGTCAGCTCGGACAGGAAATTGATGTAGCCGATGGCCAGCTTCAGCGTGTCCACTTTGGACAGGCGTTTTTCGTACGGCAGTGTGGGTATGTGCGCCCGCAGACCCTCGAACGCCTCGTTGATGCTCTGCATGCGCCGCCTCTCGCGCAGATTGGCCGCCTGCCGCTGTTGCGTCTTTTGCCTGTGACACCGCGAACTTTTCTTCCGACCCGAACCAACTGCGCGAAAAACGAGCGGCAACGCCGATTTTAATGCGAATGTTCAAATAAGCGGTGCCTGTCACACAATATAGTGCAGTGTTTTGGAGAACAATTGAATGTTTTTGCATTACACGGCTGTTTGGCGGGTAGCAAATTTTATCGGCTAACAGCTAGATATACCGGGTAATTTTTTTTACTAACTGTACCGGGTGTCGGGTAATTACTCTGCCGGGTACTTGATATTAGCCAGGTATTTCTAATTAAACTAATAAAACCAAGAAGCGAATGGTAGATTTCCCAAAGAAACTATAATAATTATTTAAGACTTCAGCAATAACTTCTAAACACCAACAAAGAAGTAGGTATCAATATTGGTGATTAAAACTGCTCGACTATTTTTGGAACAGGTTACCCGTTTCTTAAATTCTGAGAAAAAGCAAGGAGACTAGGTATATAATTTTTTTTTTGGTTAATTTATAAGCCGAGTACCCGTAAAGATTTTTATTTGGCTTGCCAAGTACCAAGTATATCAAAACACATGCCGGGTACCGGGCATGTGCGAAATGTAAAGTGTGCAGTCCGACTTTTCCACTTGCGTCTTGAATTTTTTTTATAGATTTTCATGAAATTTCTCATTAGGCATCAAAATTAAGATATTTGTACATTTCGTTTCAATGTTGAACACGCTACCTTAGATTGCATCATGGACCGAGGAACCGTTAGTATATTAGTACTAGAATTCAGAACGTCCTATGACAAAATAATTATACGAAAAAACCGAGAGCATTTTATAGTATATAGATGTAAAATTTCATTAAACAAGTAATTTTCGGTAAAAAACACAAAATTTTCTTGATTTTTTTCACAAGTGATTCACGAGTGTAAATTATTGAATTAGATTAAAAATATTAATTTAAATTTTATTCCAAATATCTATATTTCCCCAGCATGGAAAAGAAACTTTTTTTGACGGAATTTTCTAATTTTGCTCAGAAAATAACGACATTTTGATGTCTAATTGTCACCATATTAATTATTAGTAAATATATAAATACACTAATAGATATATAAGTGATTAGCACAAAATATGATATTAGATTTGATGTAGAAATTATTTTATTTTTGAATGTTATTTAGTGATTCCTTGATGATAATTCTGATTTTTCTTAGTGTGCAATCCGATTTTTCTTATATAATAGGCTCGGGTGGAAAGTGCGGATTTATATGCACTTAGAAAGTTTAAAATATTATGCATTTATGCATCAAAAAACCTTGTAATATGCTATTGAAATTTTATGAAATATACAAAACTATGCTTTTATTGTCAAAAATATACTTTTGTCCAAAAAATATGCAATTTTATTATATTATGTAAATTTTGTTTTAAAATATCATCCATATTTTTTACTTTCAAATCAAATGATAAAAATCCCGTCCGTACACAGGTTAGATTCTTGTGTTAAATTTATTGAATTTGAAAATGATGATAAATCATTTATTTCGATAAAACGATTTAGAACAAAGTTAGGTACCTACATAAATATTACAGTTAAAAATATGAAAATTTTATATTATCACCAAAGTGCTATAGTAAGTATTTGATATATATATTTTAAAAGTACAGTTGCAGTTCAATGGAAATAAAAAATGTTGACGACTTTTTTAGCAAAGAATGTATAGAAAAAAGTTCATTGTACACAGTAAACTTTTAGCCCAGTCAAATTAGAAGAAAAATCGGTATCAGTACGAAAAAATTAGAAGTAAGCTGAATTTTTGCATACACTTTAATTATAAAATTATAAATAACATGTAAATAATCCTCACTCATCGATATTCTGTTGGTTAATTAGAGGTTAAAGGTCACAAAGTTACCTTTTTCTAAATTTCTAAATATCTCACTTTTTATTCATCATACGATAAAAAGTTTCATATAAAATTAGTAGAGAAGATAGTTTTCTACAAAAAAGGTAATATATGAATTGTTAGTGTACCTACAAGTGACCTTTACGACTTGTTTAATGTCTTCTTTTTTTAAAATATGATTTTTTTTGTATTTAAAAAAAAAATGACTTTTTTAAAATATCTGGCTTTTTATTGATCGTACCCACTGCAACAAAAAGAGTCAGAATGAAAATTCTCTATAAAATGTTGTATTTTTTTATATACAAACAACCATTTTAAACTGTTATACGGCTTTTAATATATCAATAATTTCCTGATATAATGTGGAAGGGAAAAAAATCGTTTTAATTTTAAAGACTGGAGTTAAATTTTAGACCTCACGAGCACGTCTAACAAACTACGGTAATTATTTCAGTGGAGAGGTGACCGGGGGGGTAAATAAACACTAAAGAAATATGTAGGTATACCCCCTCCCCCTTATGAACAACAATCACAATATTATAAGTGTTCCCTACTTATATGAACAAAAAACCCACAAAGTATGCATTAAATATGCAAAAAAAAAGTCGAAAATTTGAAAAACGCAAAATAAAATTGATGTTATTATAATAAACATGATATAAATCGTGCACATTCGTTGTCAGATAAAGTCTACTTTACTATACACTGGAATGTTGTTACTCGTAATTATAAAATCTTTAGTATTTAAAATCATAATTTCACACATTTTCGTATCAGGAAATGAGAACACGAGAAAACACAAGTTAAAAATAAAAATATTCGCTAAAAAAAAAAAAAAAATCACTAAATAATATGCAAAACACGTCTAAAAAGGTAAAATATGCAAAATGTGCAAAATGCAATTGGTGTTATTTTAGTGTGAATGATATAAACCGTGCACATTTCGAATAGTTTATCGTAATAAATATATATATATATTATATATACAGTAGAACCTCGATTATCCGGGGTAATGGTGGGGGGTAGGGGTCACACGGAAAAATGAAAACCACGGTTAATCGAGACTTTATTTAAAGAATTACGATAATGTACAATGTTATATCATATATGCATACGTGTATACAATTTTATATTATGTACATATCCATATGTGTGTACAATTTCATGTCAGAATGACGTTATCAGGGCTTGAACTATGAACTAATCAGTTTTTGTTTTTTGCCGTTTGAAATGATTTCCCTCACTTAACTTAACGTCATGGAAGTCAAAATTTTCCTCTTCGAAGAAGTTCGTCAAGGACATCGACTGCTTTTATTGCTTGACTTGTCTACATTTTTTTTCTTTAGCCTCAAATCGTTCTTATCGTTCTTAACCTACGTACAAATTTTCGGAAGAGTGCAGAGCACGGATAATCGAGATTCTACTATATACGCATTTACATATAAATCGCCGTTCCTTATATATATAAATTATAAGGGCCAGTTGTACAGTTACGTGGTTAAACAGTGATTAGTTAATCAACGATTAAATGTTAATCGTCGATTATTATCATGGGTGTTGTACAGTGGACGGTTAAACCGTGATTAGTTAATCAACATAATGTGATGTATTTTACAATATTTTTATTGCTTTTATTTTACAGTTGGTACTAATTTTTGCGAAAATTGTTTAATCAATTATTTTTCCATTATTGTTGTTTGAATTTTGAATTTGAATAGTTTTTTTTCTACTCATCACATATTTGTAATTATTTTATTTTTACGTGTCATTAATTAATAATTATGAACCTGGTAAAGAAAAGTAGAGCAGTAAATTTCACAGCAACTGAATCTGATTTACTAATTACGTTAGTAAAAAAGTACCAAGGAATCATTAATAATCTTAATATTTAAACAATAATTCTTTATATAGGTAATACACTATTAAACAAAAAAAGGGAAAACTTACCAATCAGTACGGGAACGGATCTGGTCGCCTATTAAATCGACAATGAATCGAACATTATTTTTAGACAATAGAAATCTGTTGAAGAACTCATCATCTCTCCACCAATTAAAATGATCTATATGAGGTCTGAAAATTTTTTGGTGCCTAGGAAAGGCAATCATTATGGCTAAATGATCAAATTCCTCATCCTCAAAATCAGTACCATCTTCAATAGAATTATCGTTATACATATTTATGACAAATAGTATTCAGTTTAACAAATTAAATTCAAATAAAAATTAACATTCTTCAATAAAATAATGGTAAATTGTAAATTTTTGCAAAATTTGAAATTAAACAAAAAACTATTTTATTTAAACACAATTTAAGATAATCAACTCAGAAATCATAGCTGATAACAATAATTGACAATGATATAATCGCTGGTTAGTAGTAATCACACACACATAGAAATCTGAGATTAAATCAATTACTAAAAGTGTCAAAATTATTTACATTTAATGGTCGTTTTTGAGCTAAGGCTAATACAGCTAAGTAATACACTATTAAACAAAAAAAGGGAAAACTTACCAATCAGTACGGGAACGGATCTGGTCGCCTATTAAATCGACAATGAATCGAACAGTATTTTTAGACAATAGAAATCTGTTGAAGAACTCATCATCTCTCCACCAATTAAAATGATCTATACGAGATCTGAAAATGTTTTGTTGCCTAGGAAAGGCAAACATTATGGCTAAATGATCAAATTCCTCATCCTCAAAATCATGAGTATCATCTTCAATAAAATTATCGTTATACATATTTATGACAAATAGTATTCAGTGTAACAAATTAAATTCAAATAAAAATTAACATTCTTCAATAAAATAATGGTAAATTGTAAATTTTTGCAAAATTCGAAATTAAACAAAAAACAATGATATTTTAACACAATTTAAGATAATCAACTCAGAAATCATAGCTGATAACAATAATTGACAATGATATATAATCTCTGGTTAGTATAGTAATCACAGTTTAACCGACCGCATATATTTGGTCGATTAACTTAACCAACGTTTAATCAGTGATCAAGCAGTTAGCAGGCACTGTACAACGACCCAATTGTCTTGATCGTTGATTAAGACTTAATCATAGTTTAACCGAGCACTGTACAACTGGCCCTCCTAAGTATAACAGCCGAATTCGTGATATTCAAATTTCGTGCCCACTTTTAATATTTTAGTACCGCTCACCGCAATTGCCGGAATCGCAGTCGCTGTTCAGCGAGCTGGTGCCTTCGGTCTCGGAACCGGACGAGTACTCGTACAGGAAATAGTCTCTGGTGTACGGCGGTGCGTGATAATGGTGCGCCGCGTTATGGTGGTGCAGCTGATAGTGGTGATGATGGTCCATCGTGCCGGCGGGCTGCCAATCTGCGTGCGCTCAAAGGCTGGCCACGTATCCGAACTATGTCCGCATAAGTATATACTTACACGACTGTATTATATTATTATTATTATTATTATTATGCATAAAAAGTATTTATTTATTTATATGCACTTGCGTTGAAAACGGCATGCGCGTGATATCATGTATAAATATGCACTGTGCGCGCGTATATACAGGACGAGTATAATATATATTATGATCATCGGCCAGGGTTCGCCGGGACACTGTGGCCGAAACGAATGTGACGTCGTACTGCGGCGACACCCGTGTCGCACGTTGCGCGAGGCGTTCCGAAGGGACGTCGTAGCGAAACCACGCCCCGTCCCTCACACCGCCCGGGCCGTCGGTATTATACACCGTGCGACGACAACATAACAAATAATAATATTGTGTTCGGCGACAAGTGCACCCCCGCGCGCACGCTCAAAGATAGAATGAAGAAGAAAAAAAATGAGAAAAAACACTAGACGATATTATGAAATTTTCACGCTCGTAAATATATATATAATACGTATAATATTTTTACGTGATGGGTGTAAAGTTCCAAAATGCTATATTTTCAGGAGAAGAAAAAAACGTTTTATTCATTTTTTTTTTTTTTTTCTGGACACAGAGAATATTTCCAAAATATTTTTAACGTTTTATATTTTTCATATAGGTGCCTATACATTCTCTGTGGAGATGGGACGTTTTCTTCGATAATATCTAATGTACCTATAAACCGACTGAAGTCGGGTTTACATACGGTTTACTGTGGACGAAGTGCATGGAGGATCTCGGACGAATTATCTATAATGAAAATTAACTGTTTACACGGTTTACTGTAAATGTAAACACACCGTTCATCGAATATTTCCGGTTATTTATTACCACGTTGGTGGGTAAACCCTTGGGTCAGTCGCCGGGCTAGTACGGGAATAACGTTAACGCTTTAGAACAAATACGTTTATTTAAAAAGTTATAAGTATTCTGTGTTAATAATAATCGCCTATCGCGCTTGAAAAAAATCATATTTTTCGACTTTCACCGATAGTGAAGATGAAAGCAGCGTTTACACAGTTAACTTTTAAAGATTTATCTATGATGATTAACTGAAAGTGAACAAAAGTTTAACAATACCCAACTTTGTTCATCGTTCACAGTGCATGATGACTTTTGATGATTTCGAGTTTACACGGTTCGTTCTTAATTCACTTTGGATGATTCGTGTAAACTCTAAAGTGATTATACAAAGTGAACAATGGATAAGATAATATAAGATATGGAGGACTAGGCACGAGTGTTGATACCATTTTCCCGAAAGTATAGACAGTGGTATAGCTGTATTAATGTCGTTCTGCGCTTATTCATCATTAGATTTTTTTTTGATAATAGGTAGCGCACGTAGTATTCAGAAAGTACCACTGTATATATTTTGAGGGAATCATACCCTCCTGCCATATCGTGTATAGTACCTACTCTCTATCTTAGTTCGTGGTCACAAGTATGGAGTTGGAATGATTTTGTTCTATTTTTATCAGTGCTTTCGTGGAAGTATGAATTGTTGTATTTGAGCCAGCATGCTTATATCACAGAATATACAGAAGGGAATTTTGATAAAAATTACATGGGTTCTTATGGCCGCTCGAAAAAAGGTCGGCCATACTATAAATTCATCAGGGGTACAAGAAATGTTATACCTATTTCCTTGTTTTTAAACATTTTTGGTCACACTGTCTCATAAATATAGTGAGTTTTCATATAATGATAAGGGTCGGGGGCAGTTGTCCGACCGTTGATAAGAAATTGGTCGGGGAAATGGCAGTGTCGGACTCATTGCCAATCTACATTTTTGGAAATTATATGAAAAAGTTTTTTTTTTTCTAACGTGAGTTAACACTGTTTGATTATAGTTATATTATTTTTGATATATAACTTACTTATTAG
>JAIPRL010001468.1:0-36472 GCA_025469235.1 Pemphigus obesinymphae | reverse complement strand
CAATTATTATATTTACTTAAAAACAAATTATGTATTTTATTATTATGAAAAATTGTTTATCCCCCCCCCCCCCATGACCTAGCCCTAATTACGCCACTGCTACCAGCCATTACACATCTACACACTTACAGGCGACCAGGTGTCAGACCTATTATAATAATCGTGTCATACATGTAATATCTTTTTTTTATATTTATATAATATTATGTTATTATTATCTTATGTCTAGTAGTATTGGCTCACCAACATTAATATTTAAGCGTTTGTTTTTTATGTTTAAGTTGAATTTGGCAATATATTTATATTAAATCATACAATCCACTTATACCGGTGTCTTATCATATTTTTCATACATGTTTTTACCATACATACCCACAACAGCACTCAACATATATCCGGCGCAATTAAGCTACGGGAGTCTGTCCCCGGCAATCACGAATTGTCACAATTACAATTGATATTTAAGGTAGGGTAGTCACGCGTACGGTATTATTTACGTAAAGAATGTTTTATTCAGATTTTATTCAGTATTATGGTTTTTATGTTAGAACTTAAAAAAAATACAATGTTGTGAAAAAGCACCAAAATAATACTATTAAAAAACTATAATTCTTAATTAAGAAATTTTTGTTAACATACATTTTTTTTATAATTTATATTTGTAAACCTATTTAATTTCATATAATAAATATGTAATTTTATGTAAATTAACATCTCATTATACTGAGTGAATTACAATTGCACCTTTTTCTGAAATTGTAACCATTTCCAATTAACAATTGATTATCTGAAGAAAATAGTTGAAGTACCATCTTTTTTTGTGTATATTAATTATGAAAAAATAAATTTTAATAAACATCTGTGACTTACACCAAAGTTTAATCACGACACATCATTTGGAAACTTTTTTTCGAATTAATCCTTTTTTCCGTACGTAAATAAATTACAGGCAATCGAGTATATATTATCAATATATACTAATAATAATAAATATTGTAAATATAAGTATTATATAAATAAAGTATAACTAAATACTAAATATATTGGAATATTATTTTATAATTGAGTATACAGAATACTGTAAATAATTGAATATTTAATATCTATGTAGATTATTTTATTCATAAAGATAAAAATACATTTATTTCAAAATAATAAAATAAAATTTTACTTCAGATCTTAGATTGAAAATATTATTCCTATCAAAAGTTTATTTAATGTTTAATAAATATTTTTTCATAAATTATTATGTAAGTACATATATAAAATTTTCCAAACTATAAAATAACTTTCATATTTTGGTGTTTTTATTTAAACTTTTAAATCTAAGTCGTAGCTATATTAGAGAGTAAAAATCAAAATAAACCACACACGACAGATTTTCAAAATTTATTATTACCATTTTTCAAATATATTTATACACAATGATATTTATCAGTTTATTACATAAAATAAATATGTATTTTCATAACCAGATTTCATATATATTTTAATATACATTTAGCAATATTAAATATTTACAATTATTATGAAACTTGTACAATAATTGAAATGTGCGTTTCCTTTTTTCATACGGTTTAAAAACACATTTATATTTAACATCAAATATTTTTATTCGAATAACGTACAAGACATTAAGTTTATTATGACTGCTCCAGAAAAATAATTTATTATTAGTATTATTATTTTGAAAAGTAATTTTTTCGCATACATACACCATACAAAGAAATAATATAAAAATTTTAAATATAATAATAATATCCTTATACAAGTTATTTAAGCTATAGGTTCGCCAAGTACTATTGTAAATATATACGTCAATCACTCGTAAACATATTATTTAAATATTTAGACATAGTGTATATTAATATGATACATAATATACATAAATAATTGTTTCATTTATTAAATATTAAATATATGTGTATACAATTTTATATATATATATGTGTGTGTATTTGTGTATTTAGGTGTGAGTCCATTTTTTTTAAAAAGTTATTAAACGAAAAAGCTTCATTTAACAGTAATGAGTAGTTTTTAATTTGAGAATTTCCCGATAATATCACTCTAAATGCACAAAATTAATTTTTACAAATAAATCGATTAGTTTTACATAAATAGACATTTCAATGTTTATTAGAATCTCTAAATACTACGTTTTATTGATTTCAATATTATTAATAATACCTACATCTAAATTATAATTTAAATGTATATTATATCCATATATTTTATTAAGGTAATATATTATGACTTTTGTACATATTTTATATCGTTGTATGTATTTATGTGAATCAATTGTGAAAATCGAATACAATTTATATTATATTGATCAAGTAACTTTAGAACAAATAATGTATACTATATTATAATTATTTATTACAAACTAAATGAATTATTGTTCGTAACAACATACTACTAACAAGATTCGAATTTACAGATTATTCGTAGATTGTAAGGAATTATAAGTTAAATGGCTGTAATCAAAATAATATTTTCAATTGTAATGGAAGAAACACTATGGATTTAATCAGTGTTTTTAATTAAAAATACAAAAGAAATAATACCTACATATATAGTTATATCAATAAAAATTCATTATTCTTGAAAGCATATGCAAAAAAAAATATTCCAAAATAGATTTTAGATTCTAAGCAAAGCAAGATATTGAATTTCCAATTATGTAGATTTTTATAATTAATTTTTTATAATATATATACGAGTATATACCCAAAAATTCTAGTACAAGAAGTACTCTAACCGTTTCATACTTACCTATTTCCTGGCGGAAAATTTGATCTAGTTAATACTTTACAGATAGCATTTTTCGATATTCCCAGTATTTTTTTAATGCATAAAATTACAACAATAAAAACGGTAAAACACATTTTTGTCGAAATCATAATGGGTATATCTTTGTAATTCTATTCTATAAATTTTTAGTTTTTACCCAAAGTGCATTTAAATACATAATTAAAAGAAATATTGGAAAATGTTGAATTTTTATATATAGCATGATATTATACAACTATATCTATTTATTATATTTGTGATATCAAAAATGGATGACATCATTTTATCTTTTAAATTGTAAAAAATTTGGTTTATTAATTATGAGAAATAACTAGAGAAAGCATTTTTCTTGTAAAATGGTTTGTTAAAAAATATATTGTGATAACAGAATAATAAAATGTGGTACTGATACATACAATTTTTAATTACTTTTAATGTGTATTCAAAGTTTTAAATTATTAAATTTTTATTTTTATTGAAATATCTTAAAAATGTCCAATACAAAACCCCTTTAAAATTACGTATTCTTAATTGATGTTCAAAGTGGACAGTAAAAAATTATTATTTTTTATTTTAAGCGAAGCAAGGAATAGAATACATTGATATTTTCAATGATGTTTTTTTTCCATTTGCAATTTACCAATCTCCCGTTATACGAGTAGTCCAGTTATTTTCTTCGATAAATAATACGGAAACACAATATTATATACGATCGCCTGCTGCGTATCAATACTAAAGCATTTCGTTCACCGAAGTTACGTGATGTGTCATATGAAAAGTATTTTTAGTAAGTAATTTTTCATTTATAGTTACAGAATATCATGCAGGTCCATCCATTAATCTAACATCATGTTAGAACACATATCACTTCTGTCTCATTTCCAAAATAATATATTGTAGAGTATGTACTTATTTTATAAGGTTCTATATCGCCTTCATCTGTATTGGTGTACAAGAAGTCATAACTTTGTTGATCATATTCTTAACTGACGTTCCGGATATTAACGAAATTTTCAAATGTTTATAATAAATACACAATTTTGTATGCAAAAAATATACACAATAATGCCGTATATACAATAATCGATTAATATAGATATAAAAATATTAGAAAATTATAACTATACAATAGTTAGTGATATAAATAAATAAATAAATAAATAAAAATAAATACATATTATAAAATATTATGACAGAAAATATTTAGGCGTATGACAGAATTGTACATGCAATTTTCGTCGATTTTAAAAGAGCGTATAACTGTATACATAGAGTATTCCTATTTGGTTATATTTCAAAAATTTGGCATACCACAGAAACTGGCTAAGCTTAAGACAAGGAGACGCACTCTCTCCCGTCTTTTTTAACCTAGTCTTAAAAAAATATATGAAGGAAGATCAGCTAGAATAGTGAGATATTAAAATAGGGAATACTACAATTGGCCTGCTAGCGTACAAAAACGATATAGCGTTTCTAGCGAAAAGTGAATAGGACATCAATCAACAAACTAAGTACTTATTAGAGGCCGTGAAGCGAATAGGGCTAAAAATTAACTAAAAAAACAAAATATATGATTATCCATAGAAGAGAAATAGTAGACAATGTATACATTCATCTAGAAGTGGACGAATATAAATTATTATAATGAGTAAAGAAATTCATATATCTGGGGACACGCATTACACAAAAAAATCAAGACTCAAACTGAAATAAAAGCTAAGATACAAGCACGAAATAGATTTTATTATGGATAAAATAAGGTACATTATTCAAGAATGTTATTAAAAGATCTAAATATCCAACTTTACCGAACTCTAATACGACCTGTGGTAATATATGGAAGCGAAACATGGTCAATGCATAAAATACAGGAAAATAACCTATTAGTATTTGATAGAATCTCGAGAAAAATATTTTGCCCTTGCTTGGACTCTAACGCTGGAGAGTGGATAATCCGAACCAACGAGAAAATTTAGGAACTTTACCGATTTTCTACCTATAGTAAATAAAATAAAAAAATAAAACTCGGTTGGGCTGGTCTTGCATGGCGAAGAAGAGTCTTTTATACCAAGAAGAAGAAAAAATATTATAAATCATTCATATCTTATTTTAAAATTTTTATTTTTATAAGAGTATTTCATTATTTTAATTAAGAAACGTTTTAATTTTAAATATATATAATATATATATATATATATATATATTGAAATAAGTTTTATCTATTCATATTGTCCTTATCTACTTTTGCTGCCAGTTTCGCCCAAAAGGACGAATGTAAGTTGTTCTAATCAATTTGATATTTTTCAGCTCATAATAGGTAGCTCTCAAGATATGCCGAAAAAGTAAGTCTTGGAACGTGTCGAAAAAGTATCTCCCGAGTGCTGTATATTATGATCTGAATAATAATAAATTAATTGAACTGTTACTTGATACTCCCAAGAAAGCCTATAGATGGTTCCTAACAGGAACTATTTGACAGGACCAAAACTGGTACTTTACGGGTAGTGCATGGACCGGTTTATGGTGTTAGTGGTATAATGATTTTTTGGTTAACCTTGTCCCATCCTGTATATAATCAATAAAATCGTTGAAGTTTTCGATCAAAAATATTATATTATCTCATAGAGTGATGAATTTTAAAACGTTTTTCTCGCCAATTTAGTCAAATACAGGTATAATGTACCAGTATATGATACGACATTCAAAAACAATTAACTTAATGACACGGTTAATATTTACTATCGAAATGTAAACATTTAGTTGGGAAAAATTCGCGTCGATAGAAAGTTCTATTCGTTTTCGGACAGTTTGTTTTCCATAGTAATAATTATGACCATATACATCGATTTAAAATTCATAAATTGTCTACGAGTAATGAAAATGTATTTATTTAAATCGATTTTGACGTGAATTGAGTTTTCGAATGAATGGTAATATATAAGAGTACTTTTCTGTGGCGATGAAAAATTTGTCACGAATTATATTGCCTGGTGATCTATACATTATATATGTATATATAATAAAAAAATATTTTAAGGAAATCGAATATCAGAAGGGGGATATTTGGTTATAGTTTCATTTTTTTTTTTGTATTCCGAAAAATATGTCACATTGGTTTATTGTTTCTATTGTTGTTCTCGTTATTAATATTATTTCGATTCGAATGTTGATTTTTCTTTTTACTTAATTTATTTCAGAATATTTATTGTATTCAATACGAGTATATACAAAATAATTATGTAAACGATAAATATTTAGGAAGTTTAATAAAAAATCAGAAGAATATAATATTATATTATGAGTATATTATACACGATGTCCCATTATAATAATATTCTATTCTGGGTAAATAGTCGTTATGAAGGGTTTTTAATATTTAAAGTTATTTTTAAATTATATACAATTTTAAAATGTCCTTTTTAAATACATTATTTTTTTTAACATTTTCATGAACCGATATTTACCAATTTCATCAAGATTCTATAATTATTGTGCGGAATTAAAGGAAAGTTGATAATTATTATTTTATCAACATTAAGATCTTAGACTAATAAATTAAAATAATAGATAATATTATGAAGTGTATGTAGTATCCTCTTGATATGAAACATATTTGAACACTTGGGAAACAAAAATTATTAAATTCAAGATCTAAGCTGAAAATGAAAAGGAATTCTATCGTAATATTTTCAAATACTATTTCTAATGTAAAGCGTTTTTATAATAATTCTTAATTTATAATATTTTTCATACATTATAGTGTGTAGAACATTTTATATATTCTCTTTATCTGCAATCGACCTATACATCAGGGTTTAGCTAAAAATGTGCATTTAAATTATAAATAAGTATAACAAAAAAAAAAAAATAAATAAATAAATAAATTTTAAACTAATTTCTTTATAGTAATTTGTATCAAATATAACAATTTAATGAAATATGTATAAGTTATAATAAATACGGGTAAAACTGTACATATTACTTTGATAACATCGTACAAGGGACGTAGTACTAATATGATATTATAAATGGCTAATAATGAAAATAAATTTTAATAAAAAAAAAAGCAATATTATATCAAATATTTAGTTATAAATATATATATATATATATATTCTAAGTTTCTCGAAATAACCCGAAACATAGTTCGTATATCGATCGCCGTCTGTCAACCTGATTGATATTCAATAATTACGTGTCACACGTATATGTGTGAGCCACCATATAGTTAGTTTGCATATTATGCTATTTTCAAATGTTGTTTTTCTTATAATTTATAAAATATGTCAAACCGGGATGGTTAGTTATAACCGCGAGATCGAGGGACACCGCGGTTACTACAACAATGTCACAATGTTTACAAGTCACGGCTAATAATATATAGCTTTGACACTGTCGATGTACCCATATGACATATACGCGTTATTATGTTTTGGTTTCTATTATATACCCGAGCCAATGATAAATAATTATTATTGTTATTATATATTGTTACCAATTTTCCGTAAATTATAATGTCACATCTTCAGTGCCTTATACGTAAATGGATAGAAAAAAAAAATCAACTTCTGCGAGCCAAAAAAGATATAAACTCTGCGTTGATCTTTCTTCGGTTAAAATTTAGGTTAGGTGAGATGAAATCTTATTGTACCGAACAATTATTGGGAACATTTCGTCTTGAGCACATAATATGATACCGCATAGATATACTGCAGATAAATTACAAACGTATACATATTATAATACGTGGGCACGCATGATATATTATTTAGGACGGTATATTATATATTACGAAATGTCTACATATATGTATACTTGTTTTGATTTCCGTTTCCCGTGATGTATGTGATGGTCGAAAAGGGATAATAATATAAAAAATTTCAAAAAATGGTCCGTTTCGTGGATTTCCCGGCTAAACTCGTATATATACGAGTTAAATCGGAAAAAATAAATAAACGTATACCCAATAAATATTAAACGATGTCACGTTCCTTGTTCGGTCGTCGTCCCGAGAGTTATATTGTACCTATATATACACGCGGAGCTGATCATCAATGGCGGCGGTGGCGAAAACAAATTTTCGTCTCGTTCGCGGACCGTTTCAACAGTTGTCACGTTAACGGGACGGCAACAGTCGGTGATTTGTCATGTGACCTGCAGCTCCCGCGTTATTTTGATCTATGTATTTCCTTTATCCTTGGTCCTATTAATCCTTATATACCGTCCGATACGTGTATAACACCATATTTTTCCATTATATTCACTCGCCTATAGTATAAATATATTAAATAATATGCTAGCTGTTTACTAAAAAAAAAAAAAAAACTGTCTGTGATATAATGAAATTTTCTTTATTTCACAAATTTCGTTTTCTTTGTTCACATTCTGAATGGACCGAGGAAGCTATTGATTTTACGATGATATTCGTATATATATATATATATATATCTGTGGGCAACTTTTCGACCAGATAGATTCGAGTAGGTGTTTTGGAGTGCGTACACTATCAATAGAAAATCGTTTCTAGATGGTACTCTGAAGTTTGAACGTGACATTTTTCGATTTTTCCAGTTGTTTCTCTAAACCCAAGGAAATAATTATTGACCAACATCTTCTACCTATATATATATATATATATATCCTATCGGGCGTGCAAAGTACTTCCCTGGCTTTTTTATTTATTTTTTTTTTTTTTCATTTATATATTATATTTATGTATATATTATAGTTTATCTACACTTTATACTATTATATGGGTATAATACATTGCACGAATACACGCACGTACATATACCATGTACATATTATGTAAACGGACGGATCAGCAATTTTACTCTCGGCAGTGTATATGTTAATATTTTCGGGCTTCATTTCTCCATCACGACCGACTGGCAAACTCGCCCTCCTCACACGTCCTGTACCCTACTCACGAGGCTGCTGTTTAATCAATATTTTACCACGTTCATATTGTACACCGTGTATATACACTGCTATCACTAGGTAGTTGGTACATATCAAGAACACGGGACTAAGTTCTATTTCGACTACATCTCTATATCTATTAAAGCAACTATATACACAGCCTCCTCAGCCGTATCATATATAAACATAAAATACCAGTATAAGTTAATCACAGTGATAAAATGACAACGAAAAAACGAGTGAGAGAAAGAGAGAGAGAGAGAGAGAGTGAATGAAGCTTCTGCCTTGCAATTATCTTTAAAGTATTCTGTTCAAATATTATCAAAAAAAATTTAGTTATATACGTACATTATTATACAAGTCATTACGATATATCAACGGAATAAATTACAAAGAATATTATTATACGACGGAACGTGAAAGTAAATTATGACATATAATATGATTTTAAGAATTTTTTTTTTTCGTTTTCAAGTGAACTTTGGTGGTCGTAATATTTTATAAAATATTGTTTGAATTCACAAATGGTTGTATTTTTATTTTTATTTTATATACCTAGTACATCATTACATTTTCGAGGAAACATATAAATTATATTATATGAGACATTCGTCGATTCAAAATTGAATTATACAGACGATAAATTGTAAGAGAGAACATTATATTTTTTTAATACATTTTTCAAATATTTGTATTTTCAATAAAATTTTTAAAAATTTCCGAAAATATACACTTGAGTTTATTATAACGCGTTTTTGGACAAAATCAAATTGGGTTATTTTATCGACAATATCAACTATACAATACATATTGGTAAAATTAAACTATTTTTATTTCCCACACAAAACAGTGTTTCATAGAGGATTAAATCCAAATATAAATTGATCAATGATAAATTATTATTTATAAATAAAATAATGAATTTTATTACGAAAATCGGCTCATATCAATTTACTGTTTTTATATTAGTTTTAAACTCTCAGTAAGTAACATGAAAAAAGATAGATATATGGATTGATAGGCTTTCGCCTATTATCACAAGCCACAGCACATTATTACTATCAAACCTATTCCAAAGATTATAGGAAAATATTTGTATTTATCTATGTAAGTATTTAAGATTAAAGTTAAAACTTTAATATTATTAAATAATATTGCTGAAATTGATTTTGCTCGGCTTTATCTGTGTGAAACAGAATTCAAAGTATAAAATAAAGTATAGGAAAATAAAGTTTCCTGTACGTTCAAATATTATTAAAACATTATTTACTGTGGAAAATTCTTTAGCAACAGTTTAATTATTATTTGTTTCCTTAGTTACCTATATTATCAAATGAATCAATTCATTCTTTAAGATCGTCAAGTTTAATAATAAGTACAAAGTCAAACTTTTTAATACCTCGAAGAAAAAAAGATTTTAATGACGTATTTACTTCATAATACTAAATATGGACGTAATTTTAAGTATTATAAATAGTAGCTATATTCGAATTCACTATTATAAAATTGATTTTAATCATGACTATAATAATATATATTATCTAAACATAACGGGACTCGAGAAGTGTATAGAAACTGTAAAATACATGTGATTGTGTAACGATAAGACGTAATAAAAATTATATTTAAATTTGGAAATTTCGGATTTAAAAATTTATAACGGTAAATAGGGTTTCAAACGATTTTTAATGAATAAGATCTCATAAAATTCGCAACACGCAGAACCCAATAATGAATATTTAAATTAAAATTGTACTTATTTCTAGAATATATAATTTTGATTTACTCTCGAAGTATTATCTCGTTATCACGTATACCCCAAAAGTTGGATTCTCTAAATAATATACAGGTAGGTACAATACACACGCGCAAACCAAAAATGGGCAAAGTTTATAAATGAACAAAAAATACGCTAATTGTATTTATAGGTTACCTGTTTTCGGTAAAATAGTGTGAAATTCCGAAACAAATTACCAACATCCCGTTAATAAAGTTGAACTTTCTATGAAAACTTTTAGCATTGTATAAACACCGAACACTATCATGATCATTTCTACCTGTCGGGGATAAACGAGGTGCCATATACTTTAGTACAGTATTAACTTCTATCGAACAAAACAGCAATAGTAAGCTACATCTATAATATTATGTATCTTTATAAAGTTTCTACGATTATAATTCAAAGAAGTTCATAAATATCGGAAAAATTATATCTACAATCCAGAATTCTACGTCACGCTATTTGAAAACAGAGTTGAAATATGAAGATATTTCAGTGAAATTGTGTAGTTACAGAAAAGCGTGCACGACACGATAAATGTTAAGTTTGAGTTTGAGTACCGTAACATAATATTTTTATAAATTCAAAAATAATCGTAGTATAAATCTAGTTTCATCTTAGACGGTTTAAAAAATAAATAAATGTGTCAACACCACTTAAATGTCATAATTTTCTTAGATCTAATAAATGTATAAACTTAAATTATATAAAGTGTGGTAAGTCTACAATTTTTATAATCTGCAATTTGTTCAATTTCAATTTTAATCAATGAACACAATGTAAATAATGATATTCCATAATATATATATATATTTATAAATAGTATAAAATTACATACCTTTAATTTTGTTTGGTGGTGTGGATCGAATCGTCCTGACGGGCTCGAATCTTCCTGAAGGTCGTCTAAATCTTTCGTCCTGACCATGCGCGTGATCAACGCTATGCCGTCATTTCGGAAGTTGGCTGGCAATTTAGGGATCGACATAGTGGTCTTCTCGTTACAATAATTCGTTATCTGTAAACCGATAATAAATCATTAGTAAAAATAAAATTCAAAATATTTGATATGATATTTTATTTTTAAATTTTAACAACGCAAGACTTTAAATTAATTACACAAGATCTAATTTATTTACATAAAAATGACGGTCTTTTAATATTTATACGTAATTCTATTCTGTTAGAGAGTAATTGATTAACGTAATTTCCTAATACATCAAACGATCTTCTGACTGTTAACCTTACGGGCCCTAGAAACGAATGACCTATGAATGAACCGAATGAAAAACTCTAGTTCGATTTAACAACAAAATATAATTATAAGATATACTCATTGGTCTGAATTAGGAGTAATCCTGTTATTTTAGGTTAGGAAGTAAGTAGATACACAAATTAAGTGGAGCACGATTTCCAGAGATATTGATGGAGCAAATTTAATTCAAGTGAAATATTAAAGATAATTATATAATTTAATATACAAATTTGACTGAATGGAAGTTTAGATTCGACTCGAATTTCGGAATATTTGGACTTCAAAGTGTGGATGCTTAGACTGCATTCGGTCGATTGGAGAATTTGACTCGACTCGAATGTACTCGATATTTGTACTTGACTGATTATAGATTTTGATTTTATCTAGATATCTGAATGTTTAGACTCGATTGACTAACTGGAAGTTTTGGCTCGACTACTTGTGATGACGTATCACACAGTATTTCATCCTGAATAATTATGGTATATACCGATAACACGTAGAGATAGAGTGATATTCCGTGCAATTGTACGGTTACAATAGGACATTAATAGGAAAATATTATTACACAATTAATGACAATGATTGATGTAATATTACGTTTCATATATACCAGGTATAGTAGTATCGGTCACTTTAACTGATCATTAAAATGGCTTCGTATTGAATTATTAATTATAATATACGAATTCCGTTGAATATCAATAAATGAATAATATATCAGGTGAACAACAATAATAGTTATTTGAACGGATGCTATATATTGTGGTTAAACAATGAAAACTGTACATTAAACTTCGTTAAAAAAAATTTTTTAGATATATTTTTTTTTTTTTGACCAATATTTTAAAAACTATAAACCTATTGATTTTTTTTGTTATATTACGATGTGTATTATTAGAAATTTTCATAACCTATTATGTACAAGACATAATAATTATTGTATTTTTAATGGATTTAAATGTTGTATTTTAGATTCTGAGTGAGGTGAAAAAGCTGTTTATTTTGTTTTATTTTTTTATTTTTATACATTTTTATCAGAATACTTGATGTAATCGTTACGCGTGTACCCATTTTCCGGTAGCAAATTTGATAAGAATGATACTTTGAAAATTAAATTTTAGAATTTGTCGACTTTTTTGATAAACGCTTAAGAAAAAAATACCGACAAATGACGTACAAACGTTAAAAAGACCACTCCGCCCAAATCGATTTTTGTTGTTCATTTTTATGACTGTATAATAATTCTTTAGCTTGTGCATTACATAATAAATGAAGGACTTTTTTAGCGCGTTTAAATACTCCTTCGCTAACTACACCCTTGAAATTTTTGGAAAAATTTTATTTCCCCTTAAACTAATACACGTAAGTACCTCATAAATCTCAACATAATTGGTATTTAACAAATATACTTTTTTTTTTACTATATTCATGATAACAAATTACATAAAAATAAGGCACATGAACGAATAATATATTATAATAAAATATTAATAAAACGTTGGTATGGTAAATATTTATGACAAATAATTATCACAATAATAATTTTATACTTAAATCGTATATATAAAAACAAAATTAATATATTTTCATTCTAAAATAACGGGGGGTTTTTTTTTTATTTGAATAATAATATATGTACATATAATATTAGAGATGAAAACAAAAAAAAAATTAATATTTCTGGAAAAAATTAATTTTTTTTCAATATAGATTAAAAAAAATCATGTATTGAACTCTATTATAACATCATCGATTGTATATAATGTATAAGTATATAATATCTTAATGATAATTTATGCATTTTCTTTTCCGAAAAAAAGATTAAATTGACTTTTGGTACCAAAAATATTCTCACCCTTCGCTCATTCAAATAATATTATATTTTAAAGTGATTTTGTATGTTTTTATATTTCAACCTTGAAAGACGAACGACAAAGGATTTGAATAAATTTCGGATAAAATATATGATAAGCATAGATTCTCATTCATAAGCTTAAAAGGTCTCGGTCTGAAGACCATTCGTGTATATATATACACACGATTTGCTCATTCTGACGTCACAGTGTTCATTGATCCGACTTTGTAAAAATTATATGACGTAAATAGTCGTAAAAATACGACCTAGTATCTACGAATTTATTATTAAATGTTATATTACGATGACTAGAAAAAAATCATAATTACGTTTTAAATTTTTTTTACTGCTATATTATTTTTATTATTATTATTATTATTATTGAAATTGAATGGCATAACATAATATTAATTTTGCATTTTATAAAATATGAAATTTCTTTATGTTATCGTATCTTCAGAAGATGAATAAATACGAAATAAATAAATAAATCTTCAGAATATTTACTATACAACCAGAGACGCGCCGAAGACATATTTCTAGATGTGTTTATATCTCCAAAATACTTTAAATGAAATATAAATTAACAAAAAAAAAAAACATATTATAAACTTTCTGTTTTGTCGAATAAACTTATTTTTCCGGCTATTTTCTAGTACATCCACCCTAGCCTCATCCTTTTATACAATATACATCTAAATATTATATGTACACGAAAGCAAAATAATAGAAAAATCTCGACTTTCCCATAGCCATCAATAACATAAAAATATTCCAATATCTTGAAAGTTTTTTTTTCAATTTTTGTTTTACAAACCGATCACTGTACGTAAATTTTTGTATAATAGTTAAAACGATGCCTCACGCCCGTTTTTTAACGAAACATTAAGATAATACAATTTTAATGATTAAAAAGTGTTTTAATACATTTTATAAACAAGTTTGAACTGATCCCATAGTTTTTATTGTTATTATTTTTTTATTTTTAATAACTTTTTTGAAAACACCGTGAAAAGATAAGACGAAAAAAAATTGTAAAAAAATACATAATTAATATGATGTAGGTATAGTACCTAATACTGTATATTTATTTTTGACTGTGTGCATATATATAAGTTTTGTCAATCGTCAAAAAATTCATTATTAATCCAGATTTTTTTGTGTAATTTTTTTGTTTAACGAATGTTTTGAAAACGTTTGTAAAATATAAAGTTAAACAAAATTTAATGATCCACGTTTATGGAAACGTTAATGAAAATGTTTTTCGCATTATTTTATATCAAACGTTTTCAATATATTTCAGTTATATTTGCGTTCAAATATTTAAAGTCGAAATATTCCCCGAAAATTATTTATTAAAATATTATGAAAATGTTGATGTTTTTAAAATACTGTCTATAGTTATATTATCAAACATTGAATTATAATTTATTTTAATTTTAATTATTACATTGTACTAAATAAATAATAATAATATATAATACTTAATGTGATAAATTGTATCAAAATAAATCGTGATAATAAACTTTTTAAGTGCATTAATACAATTATGATTTCATTAAAATAAAATTTCGAACAGTTTGTTATTGATTGTTCGCGTACACAGTCAATATAATAACCGTATTATTTACCGGGTATAATAATTCTTCTGCAGAAGTGTACTTTTATAATACGAAACTGCAATTTGTTTCATAAATCAAGGAAAATAACAACTGCAAACAACTTAAAACTACTTTTTTTTTTTTCATTACACTTCTCTGCTATCACTCATTTCCCGAGAGCTTATAGTCATTTTCTTTTGTTGTTAATTTATACAGCTATATTCGCGGAACCAAAATGGTGGAATTCGTTTAAAGGCCGCGCGTGCACATTGTCACCGGTCTGTGAAGAGCTGTAATACAATAAATTGTGCGTTTTACTTTCAACTTTTTCGTCGTTTAAGTACCTACTGTTTTAAAACGCTTTTCCAGACTGAAAATTTCAGTGTACGTAGTACAAAACCAAAAATTATAAGTTTTTAATTTATTAATTTCTAAATTACCATACGATTTTGTTCAAAAACTGTATATAAATGATTATTCTAGATACCTATATTATATTAGCAAACATTTTGAAACATTTAAGTTAAATTTATCGATTCGAGTATTTAAAGTATCCTAGAATTATTTAAAAGTCTATAGAACACTAGTTCAAATTACATCAAAATGCTCTATAAATAATTATATTTTTCTCTTAGATTCTCGTGGAATATTAATTATAAATAAAATAATATTTTCGCGTACACTTTAATAAATTATAACAGCGTGTCGAAAGCAGTTCTGAATACTATTATGGTTAGATGTATTTTTAAAGAAATAAAACGAATAAATGTAAAAAAAAAATGATTTAATTAAATATGGCTATATTATTATGACATAATATTAAAACTAAATTTTATATTGTGAAAATGTAAAGCCTCAAATACCTACAGTTCATAATTTTAATCCGTAATTACGAAAACATGATAGGGGATCATTTTTGTCAGCCATTATTGAAAATTGAGCAGAGGACAAACATTCCGAAAGAAGTTAGGCAATCGCTAAATATTGTTAAAAAATGTATGTTTGCATTTTTTTTTTTTTTCGAGAATTTCAGAAGTATAATTATCATGATTTTATATACATTCTACTAAATTTTAACCGTAATAATAGTCCTTTTGAACAGTGGTCTGTTTAGTATTTTTTAATAGAAACTTGTCTTTAAAACGGTTTTTTTTCTGTACTCCTTTAATGTGTTTCCTTTAATGTATAGGCATAATCAATAAAATTAGATATCGGGTAATTTTGAAATAGTTATTAACTATTATTAAAATAGATTTTATTTTATTTTCGTGAACAGTAGATAATATAATGAAAAAAAATAAAAATAAAAAGTTTAATCCGGCATAATATAGCCCACTGCAGTTTTTGCAGCGGACCATTTATGTGCCGCTACATGTCACACTACACTTATAATATGTAATATTTTGCTAATCAATAGACACGCAGAAAGTATACACGAAAGTTTTCGAGTACTTTAACTACCTTAAAAATATTTTACACAAATAGAAAATAAATAAATACATAAAAACGTAAAACCAACCTTTTTTTTTTTGCTCATGGCCAAATCTAAAATATAAAGAACACGTTTCGCTTTCAAGGAAAAAAATATTTATAATTATTATTCTACACTCGTGCGGCGTTCAGTCGTTTACCGTAGACACTGTATATTATTATACACCTTTGTGATATTACAGATTACACCAAAGAGGGAGAAAAAAAACAATTTTCAAAAATTATATTCATGTTTATAGAACGAAAATAATTCCGGAGATCGTAAAATGAATAAACGTTACTTCCTAAGATCTTTATGCAATATGCGTCAAAGTCATATCTCGATCGAAATCCTTTGAACGCACGCAATATTGTTATATATTATTAAGCGCCGACACGGTTCAGTGCCTATACGTAAGATCACTTATACCTACTGGCCAAATGCAAGTGACAGTGTGTTTCTGACATTTTAGGGGAAAATGGCAACGTTTGTTGATTCATGTTTGTCCTGTACACTGGATAAATACATAAAGGAATGTTTTCCTATCATCTAATCGGCAATAATTTTATCGTATATATATATAGCTTTTTTACCGCGTAATAGATTATATATCAACTCGTTGTATAGATTACAATACAATATATATTTTTTAAATATACTACAAATACATATTTTTTAAATTTTACCATAATTAAATATATGCATTTTTGTCATTATTTTTATACATAAAAGTACCGTAGATAAGTGTACAATGTAATATTTTGACCATATTGGGGCACAAACGTCAATTTTATATTCTGATCGGCACGAGGAATCCAGTGGTTTTACTGTATAGTAGGTATAGTAGACTGCATTATATATATATATATATATATTATATATATTTTTATTTTTTTTACTTTTTCTGAAAACAGCTTTTTGATATTGTTTTATTTTAAAGTCCATTTATTACGTGTTATATTAATTTGCTGTTAGGTAGAGTCAATTTTACCAAGACGCGGTATTTTGAAGAGATAATTTTCATTATTTTGTTTTGTCTTTATTACGCTCTCCTACCATTATCACTTTATAAACACATTCGTTATACATTTTAAATATACAAAACACTATAAGCATAATTATTATGTATCGACTAAATTAATTTAAAAAAAGAGTAAAATTTGTTTTATGCATCTTCGTTTGAAATAATACAGATTTTCACATATGCGTATATTTGTGGCATAATAGTAGTGTTATGGTAGTGTATATAATATGACTATGAGATAGATATATATAATAAAACATTATTTTTTCTTTTAGATATCCTTTAAGAGAGAAACGGTCGTCTAATACTTAAATTAGTCAAGTTAATAGTTTTGTCTTATGTAAAATTTAGCTATGATAATATTATTATTCGTATATTTTTCGTAACTATAGTAAATGAGTTTGTCTGTAAAATTCAATATGTATCCCAAGATACGTCGCCTTAGTTTTATCAAAATGGTAATTTAAAAAAGCGTTAAAAATATATATCTATATAATATATAAGAAGACCAATTACTCAATATACATTTCCAATCAAAATAAATAATTGATACCCAACTGAACCAAAATAATATTTTCTAAAATCTATGAAATCCATTATTTATATTAAGCTAACATTTGAAACTGCTTGGAGTTCTCCATTTTGATGGTATGTAATAAACGGAGTAATAAATTAACAACACATAATTTATATCAATCATATAAAGGTAGGTACTTACATATTTTTTAATAAAATTAATTACAAATAAAAATTAAATTTTTAGTATTTTTAGTTAGATTTCTTACCATATAATTTTTTTCTTTCAAAATATCATTATTATATCCACTCATATAATAACACTAAAAATATATTATTGTATTCTAAGTTCGTATTTTATAGACTTTTGATTTTTTTTTTATCGGTCCAATGTGAAACTACATCAGATATAAATTCGTTTCATATTACGATAATATGTTAATATACGATTTTATTTTTTTTTTATGCTTTTTTATAGTTTTATTTTCGTTATTAATAATTTGTTTTATAAAATGTATTAGGTACAATATGTCAACATATTTGAAATATTTGAACGGTTAATATGTATTTGTATATCATACTATCTGCGAGAATGGATCTTATCGGTTTTATCTTATAATGTTTAATTATCGATACGGTCCGGATAAGAAATTATACTTGAAAAATACACGAAAAATCGTTAAAAAAAATTTTGGACGATTTACAAATGTATACATATATTTTCAGGGTAAAAAATCAACGATTATCATAGATGTATAAACGATAAATATACTTCGTGTATATAATTAATTATAATCGTGAGCAAATAACATTTGGGATATTATTAAACATAAACTCCATGAGAGGGTCGAGGAGTAACAGAAAATATTTAAAAAAAATTAATCGGCAGTATGATAGCACTTCCATATTTTCTAATTATTTCTTAAATAGTATTTACCAATACACTTACGATAATAACAGTTTATACACAAAGCTTTGCAAAAAATATATTTGAATTGAAAAACGTGTTTTTCGTTTTTTACTTTTATTTTGGTGAGTACCTACCTACGTTTAAAAATATAAAAATGAAATAGGTATAAATTAAAAATCCGTTTCGTACGAATTCATTATTTATAAAGTAGGTATAAATCAATACTGTTTTAATGTTTCGTGGTGGCGGCAACTATTCGGGAGTGTTAAATAAAACATTTCACTTTTATATTTGTAAAATATATAGATTCAAACTATAAATTAGGTTTACAAAATCATTGGTACAACGTTGTAAATATGCAGTGTGGAATTCTAGAAATACTTAGGGTAAAATAAAATGATAATATTCCACATATTTTTATTGATTATAAATACCGGCCCTTTCTTGTATACAATAAGTCGCACAATAAATTGTTTCAAATATAAAAGATATAAGACCAAAAAAAAAAAATTAAAATTGAAAAATTTACAAAATTAATTACAACAATATTGATAAATACGTTATTAAAATTATAAATCATCTGTAAAACATTAAAATTGAACAATATTCAGCTATTATTATTGGTCGTCCTAAGAAAATATTAATTTATCTTTATGAGTTTTAAGCCAAAAACAACATTTAAAAATAATCATTCATTATTGATGATAAAAAAAATCTATTTATACTTAATGAATTATGGCTCGATTTAATATTTAGATTATAGACTATAGCACGTTAAATGTAAATAAATTCTGTTATACTTTTTTGTGCCACTTGAGATCGCAAGATTGTTTTTTCGCTTTTAGTTTCGACTTGTAAGTGTCGTAAAAAGTTTCAAAAAGTTTTCTAGTTGAAATTTCAGAACCTTTAATTTACGATAATATAAAACCTTATTTATTACATATCATAAATATTATAGAAACAAAAATTTCGTTATACATAATTTATAAATTTTTGTAAATTTAGAATTCAAATATACTCTAATATTATTATGATTATGCTTATTTCAATTTTCATACATATAGTTTGATATTAAACATTTATCTTAACTGCATAGAAGTTTTCAAACTGGTATAACTTGTGTAAGTTTGGAAACGCCTTAAGCCAAATTAAAAATTCTAATTCATTTCAACTTTTTAACAAAACGAATCTAAATATTTAAACTATGGTAATATAATTGTTAACTAATTGAGTTTTTTTAGCAATTATCTATTAATTGTAAAAAAAAAAATATATTTTTTTAAATCTGTTAGGTTAATTTCACGTTATTGTAAAGCGAATTATATTTTTAACCATGTACCAGATAAACACCAATATAAAATAATATAGTCAACTCCGTTAAAATTCATGGTAAATTATAGAAGGAACACAATATTTCCCGTTAAAAATTATATAATGTACCTATATGGTGAGAAAATAAATTATGTTATACCTTGAATTTAGATCCTCACCTCCCTTAACGCTACAGCTGTATATGTACAAAATTTTTAATTAACTTAACTTTAGTTAAAATGTTAGTTTACAATTTTAAGTTCATTAAATATTTATACATAAAATTTTATGTTACTCAACTATATTATTTTCATTGATATTATAACTTTAATCTAGCTTCAGACTAATATCAGTTAGGATATTAGTTAGACATTTAGGTCATTGAAGTTTATGACCAAATAAGTATTAAATAATTTTGTAAAAATAAATACATTTTTTTCTAACAATATTATTAAAGTCAAAATTTGAACCGTTTGACTTGAGATATTTATATTGCAAACGTGATCGTTTTATTTTCTCCACACTGTATATTTTAAATTTTACAGTATTACAATAAATGTATAAATACAATATTGTACATCCTTGGTAACAAATGACCAAATAAAATATAACTTCGTATTTAGTACAAAACTCCTTTTTTGAACGACTATATAGGAATCCTTTAATGATCATAATAAATTGCTGTCTTCAGACTAAGAATATATTTAATGAAATATTCTCGCATATTTTAGATATCCCAGCTACGTGCTATACACTCGGTGGGTTCTACAGAGACACGCCATATTTCATATAAACCATAACCGTTTGCTTATTACAATCAGTTATAACCGATAAATTATTTTTGAAGTAATGTTACATTATAATAACCTAACAAATTGCAGATACAATAATTTCCCTAATATCCAAATTTATCGATTTTCACTCATATTACACTGACAAAATAATAGAAATTCCGTTCAGTTACATAAATACAAACATTAGAACTATTGTTATAAATATCTCGGGTCTAGTATGAAAAGATTTTAAATTCCCATTTTTTTCCCCCCGAATATAATTATAATGTAATACGTCGTATACGTAAATGGTTTCAAAATAGAAAGACGTATTTTTGTATTAAAAATGGACTCCCAAAATGTATAAATTATCTATATAGAAGGAATATTCTAGGTTATAGGTACATAGCAAAAATTTAGTAAGAAAACAATTTCTATTAAATTAATTACAGGTACCTATGCTAAGGAACTTTCTAATAAGGAGGAGTAGTTGACACTGGCTTTTTTATAGTTATGGGGAGAGAATATATATTATTTTAAAAAGATATCCGTTCCTAATGAAATGTTTCTGTCTCACGTTGACTTTTTCATTCATACACTTTTTCGATTTGGTAGTTTGTATATTGGGTATAGAAAATTGATATTTAAATTATTGAGAAAATACGCAGCGTCTACGGTAAAGTCGTCATTTTTCTACTCCATTTGTTATCAATAATCAAAAATGTAGGCTGCTCTGGTATTATTAAAAATGAAAATGTAATCTCAAAACTAAGAAAATTAAGATGGTAATAATGTTTTTGTATCATTAAATTTATTATTTTTCCTAAATACAATGAAACTATATCATGATACTTAAAACGTATTTTTCAACCATTTTATAGGTATTTATGTACTATTACGTCGATAGCAGTGAAAGCATTATTTATACTTCTCTTAGTAGAAAAGGTTCTTTCTTGTGAAATTTGATGATAATTTGTTTTCTTTGAATCTATTATATGTAACTAAATGGTGATTAGACAACAAACTGCTATGACAACAAGATCTTTAACTAATATTTTGTATAAATTTTATTTCTATAGGGTAAAGGAAAAATGTATGATATGAAGTATGAGTGTTTATACTTTAAAAACGCTTTCGTCGACTATTTCCAAGACTCCAGATAGAACCTATTCATACTGAACCCTACTATTTATAATATTTCACAGTATCTATAGAAAAAATATGTATAAAAAAAAATTTAATTTACCATATTATACATATAAAATATACTAAATTAAATAAAACATTAGTGTAAAATTATGTAATAAATAAACTATTAAAAATTTGTTACATCCCAGATGAAAATTGAAACATATAAATATCGTGAAAAAATATTTAACCATATTTCCAAAAAACAATTGTGGTATCGTATGGAAAATATTTTGTAAACAAATATTGTAAACTTATTATTTCAGAAATGTGTTGAAAATAAGTTCAATACAATATATAAAATTAAAATAACACAATTTGAATATTTTGTGACATTATATTTTTAACAACGTCTTATTTACACAAGAAATTATAGTTTAATATTAAATTATAGTCATTTATATAATTGTTATATAAATATAGTCGTACTATTATTATAACGAACATTTCACTCAAAAATGTTTACTTTAATGATATTTATATTTATTTATTTATTTTTTTTGGTGAAAAATGTATCGATTAGTATAATACCTATTACGTCTTGTAAGTATATTAATCAAACAGTAGAAATCTATTGTTTGTAAACGGAACGAGAATGGTGCACAGGGACGGTTTCCTGTTGCGTGCCAAATGCATTGTGTTGTTTTCGCTATAAGTCTATAATTATGTAGCTGAGGTCGTCAAGAGAGTGGTTACAGGTCAAAAGTATGATGAATTTTTTATGATGAAAAAGAACATTTTCGAGCTTACAATATCCTGCGGAGCGAGCAATAATAAATACATAATACTGATTGATGTTTAATGATGATACAACTGACTCTGCAGGGGACATAATACTTCTAGACAAATCACAATTCTATCAAAAAAATACTGTGTCTATAAAATATCTAACGAGGTCGAAAATAATTTGTTTCAAATTTAGTTTCGAATCGATTGACTTTAGGGGTGAGACTGTTTAACAATAATGATATGCATGGTATGAGTCAAATCGTTTTAACTTATAACAAATTATCATATCATTATTTTCTTAAATTAAATTCTTTTGTCGTATCAAACAAAGTTTAAATAGTTTATCACTACTATTGCCTACGTATGTTTTATATGATATATATATGACTATGTGATTTTTGGTATCAAAATATGTTTGGAAAATATAAATTAATAGGTAACTGTAATAAATAACTGTTAAAAAATAAATAAAATCCTTAGAGAAAACAATATTTGGGTGGTATATACAATAATCTTAGAAAAATGAAATAGTTTAATGATGTGCATTTGTAATTATACATGCATTTATTGTTTTAAGTTTGAAATACATCAATTATCAAAATTTTGAAATGGTACACAATGGTACATATTGTAGTAATATACCTAATAATAATTAAACAAAATTTTTCATTTATGTCTATAAATAATACTCATTGTGGTCAACAGGAGAGAAGGGCATTATAAAATTATTATTAATTTTAAATAATTATATAGTTCATATTTAATAAAAATTGAATAGGGGAAGCGCCCCACCTCCTTTAGTTCCAGGATTGTATAGATTTACATATCTCTATACTTATTATTTATTTTTCAGACATACCCAATAATTAATTAACTAAGCAATTAAATAATAAATTTCATAGAAAATATTAATGTCTCAATACGTGTATTTTGTATAGTTAGAATGTTTTTTTTAATTAAAATATTAATTGTTACAATTTTATTATTTTTCAAACATTATTTTTAAAGTTTTAATACTTTTATAAACTAATAACAATACTATTATTATTATTATTATTATTATTTTTATTAAAATTTAATATCAAATACCATTTTTAGTCTCATTATGAAACAGTCATTTCTACTCAATTAATCATTTAACTTCTAACGCTGGATAGTTCCAAACTACAGTGATTATGAAATATATCAAATGGACAACGAGGACCTTGAATGTTCAAAATGAAAAATATAATATAATATTTTATTCATCTGCATATATTTTTTATATTATTATTATTTCATTGTATTAGTTTATTCTATGATGATAAAAAGAAGAAAGAAGCTCTCCAGGGAACTTTTGAATTGGTCAGTTTAAAATGTAGATCAATTTTTGGTAAGCCTCTGCTGATTTTACCGTATATTTGTATGGATAAGTTACAAATTACTTAATGGTCAATTGATTCATCAAATTTAAAATGGATTTATTATTATATATAATAAAATATATATAAAACATTAAATATATTACAATCGCGCATCGTCTAGATTCAAATAGAAATCTACAGCACTTAAAAGTAAATTTCATTCAAATAATTGTTATGGGTTCGTTGTTCTCTGAGGCAATGCTTTACGGACGATTAATAACACTAAAAATGTGGACATCTTTTTTGGATTTCATGCACTCCACATTAGGGAACCCTGGGGCTGGTTGTCACAATAGGTTTATGACTTGGCAATTAAATGGCTCGAATATTTTTTATTTATGTTGTACATTATCATAATGAGTTTTATCACTTTTTTTTTAGTTTGAGATATATATCAAATTGTACGTAATAACGATCAAATTTTAGGATTTTGACATTTAATTTCATAAATATTTTTATTCTTATTTTTCATATAAAATATTATTATCTTATCGGAACGCTGGTTTAAAGAAAACCTAATTTTTTTGATTTTAAGTAGAGACAGGAATCTATTAATTTTGATATAGGTGTCATATGTATGACGCCGTATATTTATATAAATATATACATATATATTATATAATTATTTTCAATTTTTCGGATTAAAGTTGATTAGGAATTTTGGATTAAAAATCATTTTTTGGTAGAATATTCGTTCTAAATGTTTTGCAGAACTAATTTTTTGATTTCCCAAGTAGTTTTCTTAAGTTTTAAAACTATCTTTTAGAATAGAAAATGTTTATGAGTGAAAAAGCAAAAATAAAGTTTCCACTCAGAATCTAAAATTAGTAAAAAATTACTATGTAACATGTACCAAATATGACTTTAAATCTTATTAAATTTCTATTACCTAAGCATAATATATATTATATTGTATATTAATTACAAGTATATAATATTATCAATTTAAATCAAACAAATAATATGGATACCTACACAATTTATAATAAGCACTATTACTACACGATCGATTTTCTCTACCGAAATATAATATTCAAACATACATATTATATTATAATATTACATTATTATATTACCTATTATAATTTATAGGTACTTAAGGGACATTTTAAATTTATCAAAATTATTTTGTCTGTCTTTAGAAATTTATAAAATTATTTATTATAAAATATGTATATCTAAAATCTATCTATAAGATAAATAGTAATTTATAATATTAATAATATACAATTTGATTCTATTCGATTGGTTTAAACAAATATAAAGTTTAACGGTCTCAGAAAACACCCCCCTATAAAAAATAAAATAAAATTGTTCCTGGCTATAATTTCTAATGATTATTGTAAATATATTATAACCTATTCATTTTTTTTATATATATATATAATATATTTTTATAATATTTTGTATTTTTTTATTGTTTTGTTTATTACAATATTAAGTATCTCGTGTGAAATTTAATTAAATTTCAGATTTGTATGCATTTTAATTTTCATATTTTTTTATTTTATTTTTATTTTTTTGAATGAATGCAGTTAGATGGAAATAAGAAATTTCGACCATTTCTTTAGTAGAGAATACATAGAAAAATATATTATATAATATATAAATATAAATGCATATTTTAGGGTAAATGGCATTTTTGAACAATTTTGTATATTTAAGCATATTTCATAAAAAAATATTTTTTTTAAATTTATGCCCCGATTATTTTTATTATATATTATTTTTGATGTATTTTTTAAGTTTCACATCAATTATATCTAATCATATATAGTTATAAAATGTTTTTTTTATTAAATAAAATATTTTTTTATAAATATATTTAAACTATTTTTATATTGTTTCTTTATTATTATTAAATTTTTTATTTAATTCAATAAATAGTTTGTAATACCTATTATTTTTTTTTTCTATAAAATTTTAATATTTGTAATTTATTCTTATTTGTTTTTCATCTGTAGTTACAAATATTTATATTTTATGAAAATAATAGTATGGATATTTAAAAATTAATAAATATATATGAGTGTGTTATTTTATGACTTAAAAAGAGTGTTTATTTTTTATATTTTTTTCACTCCATTCAAATGTAAAAAATGTCGGTAGATGGCAACAAATGTTCGCATATATACGAATATCCATATATTTTGAATAAGAGCATATAATTTGACCAAAAGAGTACATTTTTGTATATTTCTTAAACATCTTAAGAGCGTATTTATTAGCACATTATATTAGGTGTATATTTATAAATTTTTTTTTTTTTTAGTGCGTAATATATTAAGCTCATTTAGTGTACAGAAATCCGGACTTATAAATTATATGGGGGAGAGAAAAATGGAAACTGTTCACCCAATAATTTGTTGTTCGTTTTCAATATTCTAATAATTGAAAATGGTTACTGCCGCAGGAAACAAAATATTCCGACATTCCGATTACCTATATGGATGTAAAAAAAATAACGCTTTAACAGTAGTCACAGTGTCCGCGGTTATAAACACTAAAAAAAAAAAAAAAAAAAACGTGGAAAAATATTCTTAGCACATTATCTAGGCGCCTCCCCCCCCCCCATCGACTGAAATCGTATATTTTGAAATATATACTTGTGAATTATTATGTATATTATGTTTGGAGTGTCTATATATACTCATCCACAACCGACGGATATATATATATTATATTGGACATTGTGGCCATTCGCCACGTAACTATCAATGCGGTACGGAAATACAATACACTGCACCGAACGCGGGAAATATCCGGCGCAATACTAGTTGGGTCCCATGATTCAGATTGTTCACTAATTGGGTCCCGTGTAAAATAGCCTATATTGTACGAGTTGGGTCCCGTGTAAAATAGCCTATACTGTACGAGTTGGGTCCCGTGTAAAATAGCCTATACTGTACGAGTTGGGTCCCGTGTAAACCAGTCTACTGTACGAGTTGGGTTTCATAAAAAAAATTTTCCTTCCCATTTTTACAGACTTCGGACTGTCTATAATAACATCTATAATAGTTACTACAGGTATGTTTAAAAATGTTTTTTTTTTCTAATTTTTTCCTGATTTACAATCGTTCGTCATTCAATCGTGATTTTTAATGATTAATAATAATTAATATTTTTATTTAAGGGTTGAAATTTATAAGACATAGTTTTTACGAATTCGTAGCAACATAATATTTTGAGTTTTATCCATTATGCACGGAATGTGAACAACTGAACACGTATTGACGTAGGTACTAGTGTGGTATAATCAGTGATTAGTTCATCGACTATTATTTCAACGGCAGAAAACACCTAATCTAAAATATTATTTTCGTACTGTATATTACTACGATAAGATATCATTTTATTGCCAGAAAGTACGTCCTTTATCCATATTCGTACTTATAAATACGTGTACCGTGGACCCAATTCAAACGCATCATTTGATACGCCCGGACCCAATTCAGACAAAACATTTTATTTACACGGACCCAATTCGTACAAAATTTAAAATTTGTATTATTTTCGGACCCAACTCGGATGCAGCCCCCTGACCTTGTCCGATAGATTCCAAATAGTGCCAATAATTTGTAACTGATTTGCAACAAAATTTTTTAAATTTGCCACCGACTGTTTTAGCTGTAATAGTTATTCTAATGTTAAGGGTAGCCTTCCAATTCACTTTTATTACTTTTAAAAATTAAATATGATAGATAATTTATTTATCTATGTATATAGATATACAGATATATTATATAGATTAAATACAATAATAGATGTATATAATAGATTAGTTTCAAATTATCGCCTATATCAATAATTTATATTCTTCCGAAAGTATTTTTTTAAATTATTACTTTCAAAATTACTTCTTTCTTCAAAAAAGTTTTAGTACCCCAACAACACGTTTTTCGTAGTAATAAAACATCTGATGACTTAATGACGATTAAACATCATATATTAAATTATTTTAAAAATCATCATCAAACAGATATTATTGTACTAAATTTGTGAAAGCCTTCGATAGAGTTAACCACGAATTTTTAATTTATAAACTTACCAAAATTGGCTTCATATACTCCCTTTTATCATGGCTCGACTCTTTTTTATCACAATGGACCTAATTTGTTAAATTAAAAACTTTTATATCATTTCCTATATTTGTAACTTATGGAGTTCTTCAAGGTGATCACCTTTCTCCACTCCCCTTTAGCTTATTCATCATCAATAATACTATTTTTTATATTACTAATTCAAACATTCTTCCATTTGTTGATGAGGCAAAAATGTTCATGTCCATTTTATTTAGTGCAAATATTATATACTATTACAAAATTATTCAAATAGTTTTAACGAATGGTGCACTTTAAACAATATTTCTATATTAATAAATGCTAAGTTGTGTCATACTCAAAAAATCATAAACCAATTAAATTTAATTATTGTATATCCGGTATGAATCTACTCCGTTCATCTCTAACAAATATTTAGGTATACTGTTTGATTCCAAACTACTATTCAACTATCCTATATTAATAAACCAAAATAAAGCTTTATTTGTTTTTGGTATGATTAAACGTAAATGCTCCGAATTCAACCTTTTAATTCACCTTAAAATGCATTTATACCTCACTCATTCGTTCTTTACTTGAATATGTACCATTAATTTTGAATAATAATAACATTTTACATAGTGAGCAATTTGAAAAAATTCGAAACAAGTCCTTCGCTTTATATGCTATGACTAATATATTTAGAACCTTCCACACGGGTTACGAAAACATTCTTGGGATCTTAAAATTGAAATCATTAAAAGTACGTAGAATTATTGCCTACAATACATTTCTCCTCAAATTACTAAATGAGATTGAATGACTATTATCTACTAAGCCTGATAAACTTTAAAGTTAATAATTACAATATTCGTCATAATAATTTATTTTATATTACTCATATCTTCCAAAAACTGCATGTTAAATCATCATATTTTGTAAAATGTTAATTAACAAGAAAGTTACAGCGGTTTAAAAAATATATAAAATAATTTTTGTACATTATATATTGTGCTATAGAATAAGAGAAGGATAAAATGTATAAGATCGTATCCACAATATTTACTTTAAACATTTTATAATAGGTAGGTGTTTTAACTCTAAAACCATTTAAAAAAACCTTTTTGTTTGTTTTTCATAAACTTATTTTTGAACGAATGTTGCGATTACACAACAATAAAATGTGGTACGGATACGGGACTATTTTTAAATTGTTGCATTAAAATTTTTCATGAAGTTTCATAAAAATTGTCTATACAGAACCCCTTAAAAATTACCGTGCTGACATTCTCTTAATGATTTATTTATCCGTTTTTTGTTTATATTTAAAATTTCAAATTTACATTTATCCTTTTACATATATATTGTTTTTCTTGTATTTTGCTTAAAACCGATTATATACACTTTTTAATGTTACCTATTAATTAATTATTACTTGTATTCATTCTTGTTATTACTATTACTGTGTTTGAAATTGGATATTTATTCTTAAAATAAATAAATAAATAAATAATTTTAAAAACCGAGAACAGCATGATTCACAGATTACATATGATTAAAAGGTTTACAAAAAATCAACAAATTAATTATTTTTCATTTATTTTTACATTTTATTAAATGTATAATTAATTATTGGATCTATTTTATATAGATTTGATAGAGTTTTGTTCAAAATATTTATAATTAAATTAAACTTATTTAGTTAGTTTATCTATATCACTTGATAGTTGATACCCAACAGAACAAAATAAAAGTTGAATGCATTAATCAATTTTTGGAAAGTTATATTGAAACAAAAATAATTTTTGAACACGGCGCAAAATACCAATTTCCATTGTATATTGAATTTTTGGTACTGACGAAAATATTGTGTAGGAGAAATAACCAAAACCAATAAAATTACCATGGTTACTTATTTTTATAAAATGTTATTGTTATACTGAACTTTGTTCAGAATTGTCTGTTTTAAAATTTAAAATAATACCATCTATATCTGGATGATTTTTTATATAATTATATTTCATTGAGATATTAAAGAATATTATAAGATGTCAATAATATTTTAAATATTTAGGTGGATTTTTTCATTTCAAGGAGCAATTGCTCTGAATACGCAATTCACTTAATCCTGGGTAAAGAATTAATAATATAGGTATTATATAATATTGATTTTGTGTACGTTTTGTGTCCGATATCGAATTTTAAAAATCTTCACTGTACTTTATATGATGTTATATTTTACTAATTATTATAATATGTTACATAATTATGATTTATATGTTAATATTATTTAATAGTATTAGTATTTTTTAAATGTCCTAGAACTTTTTAAATTATGATAAATTCAAACGGAACTGAATATAAATTATTTTCTTTAATAAAGTTAATAATTACTATATTTTTCTACAAAAAGTCATATCGTTTTATGCACAATAAAACATACAGAGTTACAAAATATTATATAATCATATTGTTCATGTGTAAATAAATGAAATCTATTTATTTATGAAGTTAATGCTCATCATGTAAATATTGAATGATGATGAAGACTTTAAAACTATTTGTATTTAAATATAGGTACTTAATTTATACGGAATTAAAATAGACAGATGCCTAGCATCTATAGCTCGTATTCGAATACGTATTATACGTACATAGTAAACTAATTTGTATACATGTACTCGTGTGAGCTCAAAATTTAAATTATTAATATCACGATGATCAGACTAATCCGTTTTTAATACTTTTTACTTTATTACTATCCCGAATTGCATCTAAAGCTGCAGAAATAAAATGTAACTTCTGCACTTTGGTGTCAATAAAATTGTCATTATATAGAATATACAGGGTGTTTCTAAAATGAATACCGAAAATTTGAGGATATGTCCCTTTCCTAAACTCCCATAGGCACCTATGAATATTGAGTTTAAAAAAAGGGAAGGGGTATCTAAAATCACGAAGAGATCCATTTCTCGGTTACTTGCTAAAAATGTCTTTTGGAATTAAGGGTTCAGGGTTAATTACCATGGAATAGTATACGATAATATAGGCACGACATAGTCTAATCGTACTCGATCTGACGTCAAAGTGTATTATACACTCCAGTATATAACATATTAAATGTCACTTTTTTGGTATTTTCCAGAGGACTATGTCCTAACCCTACCCACCTAGTGGGAACCTATTTACAGGGGCTTTAAGCAAAAGCGGGGTAGACAAAACCATGAGGCGCTAGGTTTACTTTCCATAATTGAGTTATTAGCAATCCAAAATTCGATTTTGGACTACTCAAAAAAGTGACTTTTAGTATGTTATATACCTATTTCAGTGTACAACGCATTTTTTCCACCAGTCTGAGCTCGTTCTGGTAGTCATTGAATGCGCTGGGGCGATTCAAAAAATTTCTTCTTCTCTGTCGTGCCTGTAATTGCCGTATACCATTATTGGAGCATTTATATGTAACTAAAATTCCGACTACGTTTGTATCGTTAGAGTGTAGCTCGGTCGGTTAAGCATGAGTACAAAAATTGTTAAGTAAGTGATGGTCTGAGGGATCGAATCCAATCGCCAAAGTTAATATTTGTTGTAAAATTTTTAATTTTGAAAAAAAATCACGTTCTGGGAAGGTAGTACAATAATAAAATAGAGACGGATAATACATAAAAATGTATGGTTGCTTGCAGTTTTTTTTAAATTACAATTTTTTTTTTTTGGTGGGGGGGGGGTTAGGAGCACGGTTTAATGTTACATTGAACCTTGACATGCAATGTTGTATGAACCTTTAAAAATTTTTCAAATAAGGTTGAGTGAAAGTTATAGCAACATTCGATCAAACCAAATTTAATGTTAAACATTACATTTATAGGTTGCATACAAGGTTTAATAAACGTAAAATGTTTATTGGGATTATTTTACCCATTCAGTGGTGAAACCAGGGATAGGTTTGGGGGTTGTAACCCCCCTATCACGGAAAATTTGTTTTGAGCTTGTTGTTTGTGATGTATTTATAGGTAAAATTGTATAATTTTAAAGGTCAAATTCTATTTAGTACTATAATTTAATAACAAAAAATTTACCTATGGCTGTGAATTTGTAGAAAATTTATTTATTTTTTTTACTTGTTAAACAGCTTTTTTGGTACAAAGTTCGTGTCATATATCAAAGTATTTTATTTCTCAACATTAGTTTTGTATTTTTTAACATTTTAAATATGCTTTTTAAGATCATTTATCCTTTTTCATGATCATTTTTGTCAATTTGGTTAAAAGGTTATAGCTTTTTTTAAAGTTAATTTTTAATAAAAAGCGTTTAAAGGCCAGGAGCAACATGTTATAACCACCGATGCCCGAATTTATGCAATTTGCAGTCGATAAAAGGGTTTTTTAATATCAAACGTCAATATTGTAAATAAATATACCTATTAATAAATCGTACCTGAAAAAAGTTGATGAAAAAAAAAAGGTCATTAAATGATATTGTTTTGGATCAGCCAATGGGTATTTTAAATACGCGTCTTTGATCACTTCAAAAATATTACGATTAAAATATACGATATACAGTTTTTATGTATTTAAAAAATTCCACTTGGGATGCTAACCACTATAATATACAGCCTAAATAACTCCTCCCAAAAATAAATCCTAGTTGCGCCACTGGCGGTAGGTATATAGAAACCACGAGAACTATATTTGTTATCTTTCCACTCATAAACATTTTTCCGTTATAAAAGGTAGTTTTCCTTTTCGCTCAAGGAAACTACTAGGCAAATCAAAAAGTACCATCTAGAACGAATGCTATTGAAAATTCTACGCGATATGTTGTTTCCAGAAAAAAAATGAACATCGTTGTAAAGCTATTAGATTCCTCGATCTGCTCAAAATCTAAATAATAAAATTATATTTTATTTTTTTATAATATGGTATTAGTTTATATTGTGTATAATATATATTTGGGTAGGTACATACAAAAAAACAGTCATTACTTAAACCAGTTAAATACACTCCTATATTCATTATATAGTTTATAAACTGTACCTAATACATAACAATATAATTTATGCAGTTATTAGCGGAGTCGTTGAAAGAAGAATCTTACCTAGTATTTCTGAATGGTAATTCTGTACAAATGCATTATGTTACGTTATGTTGTTTACATTGCATTCATCTGTTATTACGCATCCATTAACCATCCATCACGTTTACCATGTATACAATATCCGGTGGCCGTTTGCCGAGAGAAATTTGCGTGTCTTCCCGATTCGATGACACCCAATTATTCTCAATTTGTCGACTCTCTCAATTCGCCAGCACCATTTAGTCGACTTTAGCCTCTTTATTATTATTATTTAACTTGACTTTTTAGCTTTTATATACAATTCTATATAAGCGTCTTTATTATAGCTCAAAATGAACATTCAAATTCAATACATCCTTTACCAGTATTTCATCCATCGAGTAACTCAGAAAAAATATAATTGCGTAGTAATAATAATCAAAAAAAAAAAAATAAAATAAAAAATAAAATAAACAGAAATCCAAAGAATCTGCGCTGAATAATTGAGTGTTTAATTGGAATAAATAATTATACTTATATAAAAATACTATAATAGGTATAAAATGTCATGATAGATAGTAGGTATACGGATACAATATTTGTGTGTTTTGGTTGTCGGGGAAACGGTAAATTTTTTAAAAATAATTTTAACCGGTTTTCTTGTCAGAGAATTGGGAATGAACCAAAATTTGGACTATAAATTCCAAAATAAAAAAATTACATTTACCAACTAGAACAAATTATCCATCAAAAAACCTCTTTGCCCCCAAAACTTTTATTCGACTCTTTCTGCCCAAAAAGTTGCTCACAGAAAAAAAAAATTATTCTTTAAAAAATTAGTAACTATTATTATTATTTTCTATCAAAAATGTTCTTATTAGGTATTCCAAAACTCTAGCTCGACTCCTTCTAACCGAAAATATGTATACATTCAGACAAAAAATTACATCATTATAAATCCAATACACATCTCGCTTTACTCAGAATCTAAAATTCTGTATCTGTATATGAAGACAACATATTTGACAACGTTATTGAAAAAAAGTAATAAAAAAGTAGAACCTATTTTTGAAATTTTTAAAAATATTTTTTTTTTTGTTAATAAACAATATTCTTATACATCGTATATTGCACAATTCACGCAACAATTATGTAAATAATTATCTATTTAGTTACAAATTACGAATTTTTACTGCAGCATTAGCCGTTAATCGTTAATTATTTCAAATCATTAAATGTGAAATAAGAATACAATAAACATCGTTAGGGCTATTGCCACAATATATTATGTATACCGTTAACGTTTATACTATGTCTACAGTTCGTGTAAAATATTGTGCGTTTTTCTCGTTGTCTGTTGAAAATTGTATTTTATTGTAATAAATATTTTTATAATTTCATTATATTATTAAACTACTACGTTAATTTAAATATTACACAATTAAGTGTGGAATATATTATCGTGTACTCATATAATCATATCGATGTATATTATACGAGTGTTATATACAATATAACGTGTATGCGTTTATCTCCATTCTGCGTGTGTTATATTTTAGTTAATTTAGTCACAAAAGTCATTTCAATAAAAAAAAAAAAAAATAGATATCGAAGAAAATAATTAAAAAAAAAAAAAAAAAAAAAACACACAGATTAGTCTAATCATTTTGTAATGGATACACGAAGGACAAAGGAGAACGTTTATTCATGACGTGAATGGAACAAAGATATGTTTATGCCAACTTATATGTTATGAGTATAAAAAATGTACGTAAACAACATTATATTTTTATCTTATAGTAAAAAAAAAAAAAAAAACTGTTAATGTACACTATCGGGTAATTTATTTTTGTGTGTTTTGTTTTTATCTATACGTGTATACCAAATACCAATATTTAGTAATCAACGATGTAAATGTACATTAATGTTTAAATATAGTATTGCATATACAAAATTTGATGAAATTTACTAATTCTATCTGCTTGATGTTTTATACAAATCAATTTAATTTATCCAGAAAATGAATACGTTTCAAATGAGTATATAAATACCTAAATCTTCGTAAATGCAATATTCTTATAAGCTATTAAAGAGTTTACTACATCCTTCAAATAAAATTAATTATACATAAGGAATAAGTCTGGGGCGAGTTTTATCTCTCACCGTGAAAAAGGATAAATTAAGAAAAAAAAATACGAAGCAAATAATAATAATAGTAAAAAAAGAAAAAAAAATACATGTACAATATTTATATGTATATATATGTTGTAGTAAATATCCGAAATTAGTTTAAACCAGAATATTTTTTGAAAAAACATAATTTACTCAATTATTTAGTATACGTTTAATTTGAATATTATAATCACAATAATACGTATTAAAATTTCACATTATTTTATTATTTTAATTTTAAGATATTAGTAAGTTATTATAATTCAAGTAATAAGTATTTATATATATTATATATATATTTTATACATTATCTTCTATATTTATCCAGTTTCTAGTTAAAGTATAAAATACTTTAAATGTTTAAAATAAAGTTTAGTAGATAATAAAAAATCAGTTGCTACAAACAGAAAGATTTCGATTGAAATTACAGATGATGAAATTATGGTATATTTTGATTTAAAATGGGATTAATTTAAATTTTATAAATACCTAACCCACACAACTTTGTTCAACAAGGTATTCAATATAAAAGAATCTATACAAACTTGACTTGCTTTGTGGGGGGGGTACTCTGTCTCAAGCTTTAGCTTCTTCCAGAGGGTCGGATGTTTTAGGGAGTTTAGACGTGATGAGGGGGCGAATTTAGATGTTTGAAATTATAGAATTTAAGAGGACGG